>JXCR01130516.1:71236-101690 GCA_002079205.1 Phalaenopsis hybrid cultivar
GATTACGGAATTAGATGGTTCACTAGATGAGAAGGATATTCCCTGGTGGTGTTTAGACTGTGTGTTGAATGGACGTATAACTCCCAAAGACATTTTGAAGTATGTTCCCTTTCCTCATTCTTCATATCAAATCCATAGCTTCCTTTTTTCCCATACAAATAAAACATATTCTTGCACCTTTCAGGACAGGAATTTTCACAAGTCAAATCATCTTACATTTTCTGTCTCCCGTTCTCTTCTAAATTTATTCAGCATCACAGGGCTAGTCATTTTTTGAACCAGAGCATAACAAGCTTTCTGGCAATTGTGAATCCGGTTACTTGTGATTTTCAAAAATTTGGACGGTTGACTTTTTACATTTGGATATTTATGGAACTCTTGAGTTTTTGAATTAGGATCAATATGTTCGATTCAAGTTCACACATAATGAGATCTGCTTTGCCTTTTATGCTTATTATTATATTTGAAATACTAGCTTTGATTTTTCACTGTTCTTACCGGTCAAAGTCAGCGGTCTTATATTTTCTTTGTTTAAGATATCTTTTCAGTTCCAATTTGAAAATGTTTGCTCATTTTTTAGTGGGGATTTTCCATGTTGCAAAATGGCATCATCTTGGATTCCTTCTCGTTTTTTCTTGCATATTTTTTTTTGTTAGCACCATTAGGATTGAAGTCAACTGCCACAGAGAATGCACAAAATTTTTTTGAGTATATAATTAAAATGGTCCTTAGATTTTTTATAAGCATGCTCATGTTTATTCCCAAACTTCCACATGTTTAATTTTGTTTATCATCTTATCAAAATATTAACCAGTTTGGCTCTATTGTCAACATTGTGATTTATTTGGATAAAAATTGGTATCGGGAAGTAATTTTTGAGGTCATTTTAAATTTTTTGGTGTCAATCACGTTACTTTAAGCTGGCCTAAGTAGTTAGATTGATTCTAAAAAGTTTAAAATGTTCGAACGAAAAGTTTTACTCTATTCATTTATATCTAAGTGACAAAGTTGATGGTAGAACTAAGGGTCCATTTGAGAACGAGGCAGAGCACCGTTCCACTGCCGAGAATGGCTACAAAATCCTTCTCCCTCGCCTTTGTGAGTTCCTTCGGCCGGAAATTATTTTTTCTTTCATTTTGGACGCGAGATATCCACTGTCTTGACCCTGACGCCCCACCTGCTTGTTGTTTTGATAAAAAGCTAATAAAACGTTTTGTATTCAAACAATAATTTCTAATTAACCAATTGTAATTTTATAAACGAGCTTTCTCACCTGTGGGATTTAAACGAAGATACCGTAGTTAACTTAGAATCCATTAGGAAAGTAGATTTTATTACTCAAATAACAACGGGGCTACAAGCAAAACTCAAAACACAAAAGAAAATACAACATAACACGAATCTCCGGCTAAGGCTAGGTAGGACAGTCAGTGGACAACGGTGGTGAGAGGGTCGAGATAATTAGTGACAGGCTGGACATGGGCAGGTAGGGTCGGCGGCAGGGTAGCACGGCTGACATGAGAGTAGCTTGTGACTAGGGTAGCAAGAGGGAGGATGGGTTGCGGTCAGAGCTTGGAGCAAGTACGGGAGTAGGGGGATGGCAGTTCGGTAGCTAGGGCGGCAGTAGAGTGCCTGCAACTAGGTCAACAAGAGGGAGGATGGGTTGTAAATGGAACATGGAGCAAATATAGGAGTTGGGGCTGGCGGCAAGGCAGCAATGCTGGCAGTAAAACTATGGTTAGGAAATAAGTGGTTGTGAGGGGGAATTATGGGAAGGGCAGTGGATAGGGGTGGTTGCTATTGGTAATTAGGGCGAAGGAAGGATCAACAACGGTAGGGGAAGGGTAAGGATACATATCTCCGCAGGATTGAGCTACAACCAGAACACCCCTCGAACCCTTGAAGAGGATCACCACTTCGTACGAGTTACAACTGGGGTACCTTCTCGCATTTGGATACAACCCTAGACAAGATAACAACCGCCGGCAGTAAGCTGGACAAAAATATCCAAAGTAGAAACTAAATCCTAATACAAAAACAATATATTTATAAAAAAGGATAACTAGGAGGGAGAAACCCTAATCTCAGTCGCGTTCAGTATAGCAAGCTCCCTACTGAATCGATTTGGGTCGGTTCAGAACACAACCTCCGCGTCAATCACCCGGTGATGTGTGGCTTAGCTTGGCTGGACCGGCCTAATTAGTTTAGATGCAGTTTTGGTTCAACAAGAGGCTAAACCGGTTGACTATTTCAATGGGCAGGTCATGACCTTCACCTACTTCCCCCACACACTCCTACATCCAGACGTTGTCCTCTAGCAGAAGCTAGCCTTTCCAACCTCCAATCACCGGCTTTTTCCCACAAGAAAGCACCGTCACCATTCCTCCTCATGGTGACAGAGACGCCGCTTTTGCTTTTTTTCTCCTCCGCTGCTTGACAAAGACGTCCTTCCTCCTTCACTGGGGGGCTTTAGTTCTCCTCACACGCCCGCTTCCTCATGTCCGCAAGACGGTGGCGTCGCCTCCTCCCTCGACATTAGCCTTCGTTCAGCTTCAGGGAAACCCTAACTCATGTCTGTCGTCTCTCACACTCACCGTTCAACACTCTTGGTAAGTTCCTTCCTTCCCCATACGACATTTTATAGGGTGCATATACCTTTTCGACTTCCGACTCCCTCGCTTCATTTCCTCCCCTTTACGGTTGTTGGACTCCTTTTTTCTTCTCCTTCGACTCTTCGCTTCTTCTCCCAGATAACTAAAATTGGGCATTACGATCTTCCCAACTTACAAAAATTTCGTTCTCTAAATTTGTAGACAAATCTCAAGTCATTTCCCATTAAGCAGGTCAATATTAATTATCCATGAAATTAAGGTTCATTCATTAAGATGAAAAGTATTCACTATAAGATAAAAACTCAATACAAGACGAGTCAATTATATTGCGGATAATAATACTAAAAAAAGAAAATTTACTAGGAAAATAACTTTATAAGAAAACGCCAAACTCAGCAAACCTCATCGCCATCTGCAACAGTTGGTTCTTCAGGCTCATAACGAGAGGCAATGTTCTCGAGGTCGAACAAGTTGTGTTGGTTGACCTTATAGGAACTGAAGCTATGGACTATCTTTTTCTGCCCACGTGCAGTCTTCTGTGAAGGAGCTCTACCTGATTTCTGATCTTCAACGCACTTTTGGCTAAGATATGGCTATTATCGTAGCCATATCCATATCCGACAATACCAATAACAAGTGTTAAACCCATCAAACATTCATCTTTATGTTGTCTTCCACATTTACCATAAGTGATTACTTTATCCTGAGTCGTTCCCCTGCTAACTCTACTTGAAATTTTCTTGGACTTCTTCCTATTGGAACCTTCTGAGTGATCTATGTGTTCTTCATCAACACTCTTCCACTTGTGCATCTCTTACGCTTCTGAGTATGCCGATAGTTGATCTTCACTCTTCTAGCTCGTTCTACTAATAACGAGTATTCATCGATCCCTAAAAGTACCGATGGTTGTCTAATCGATTCCTTTAATCCTGAAAGAAATTTGTAGCACTTTTCTTCTGCTGCAGCGATCAACTGTGTCGCCTACCTCAACAGTGTAGTGAATTCTTCTTCGTACTGTATGATTCTCTTCTCTCCTTGCCTCAACTTGACAAACCTGTTCTATATCTGTCTTTGAGCGGATAGGGGTGCAAACTATTTTTTGAATATTTCCACGAACTCTTCCCAACTGACCATCATGTTTGGTAGGTTCCCTAGCTTGTTCTAACGCTGCCCAAGCCAACACCTTTCAGCTTCTCCATCCAACACAAACGTAGCTAATGACACTCTTCTTTCATTCGGATAAGCTATACTATCTAATATCTTCTCTATCTGCATTTGCTAGTTCTTCGCTTCAATAAGGTCTTCAATTCCCTTGAAGAAATGTGGATGCATATCTTAAAATATCTTCAATTTCTTATCCACAATGACTGCATCACTTCCATTAGGCTGCGATATGGACTTTTGAATCAGCTGAGTCATCGCCACCATCATTTAGGTCAGGAAATTCACATTCTCCTTTATAGTAGGTTGTACTTCATTTTCTATCTGATTCTCTTCTATAATTTCAGATGTATCACTATGTCTGAATGGTTATAATTATTAATTTGAGTTATCATATATTTTTTAATATTTATTAAAAATACTCTTATAATTATCTTATTGGCTATTTCAACCATATTCTATTTATTTATCCTAAACGTTTTCTGATACCAATTTTGTCACGAGCCGGCTCAGGACTTAGAATTTAACCAAGACCGGAATAGACGATTGAATTGTTAGAATTAAGTTTTCAATATTCATTTACTTTTTAACAAAGGAGAGAGCCAATAATCAATTTAAATTAAAATAATATATTTAAATTTACTTGGTTACTAGTTGTTCGTGGCTTTTATAAATATTTTCTTTTCTATCGCTTATCTTTTAATCACTTAATTAACATGAAAAATTAGTTTACAAAAAACAATGAGCTAAACATATTTATGAATGCTCATATTCCTTAACTATAATGATGCGAGGGAAAAGAAACAATATATTACCAATTAAGCATTTAATAAATCACTAAAAATATTTTAATTGTTATTTAATGAATTTTACTATATCAATAATATATGAATATCATTCTATATCTGTACAACAGTCACATGAGCATCTTATAAAAAATTTATCAGTTAATGTACTTTACTATCAATATTTTTTATCATATACGTTGACAATTACCTTAGTATTCCTTTAGTAGTATCATCAAGGGACGACTCCATCATAACCAAGTATGCACATACAAACATACTCTAAAAATATTATTTTTTGAATAATAATTATTTTACTCTCATTTGCATAATATTAATATTTTTGTACAAGATATAATGATAACTTAAATAAAACTGAGCACACAGGTCATTCTTAAAATATGAACAAAATTTAATAGAACTATAAATCATGTGTATGGAATACTGTAACAATAATAATAAATGTCTTTGGCCGAGAATAAATAAAATATTACTGTATTAAAAAAATATGAGTATTATGCTTGATATCGATTAATTTATTATTTGATTTGTCTTGATGTTGAAAAATTGAAAACCTAACATATTATAAAATTTAATTAATTCATTATTTTACTAAACTATTAAGTTTACATTGTTTAATTATTTATATGTATATGTATTCCAATTATAAAATTCTTATTTAATATTAAGTTTACTAAATCTCACATCTAATATAACCTCGGTCGAAAGAAAACCCCTTTCCCAACACGCTCTGCTCTTCTTCCCTGCACACGAGGGCTTGGCTTCGACTCCCTCCCTCAAGAAAGCATGAACCCGTCGCCATTTCCTCAACATGACGGAGATGCCGCCGATGCTGCTTTTCTCTTCCTTCGCTGCTCGACAAAGAAGCCCTTCCTCCTTCTCCGGCTGCTTTGGTTCTCCTCACATGCCTGGTTCCTCTCTTTGTCTCCTCCTCCCCCCTGGGAACCGACATAGCTCTTATGATTGCTTCTTCTCCTACGGCTACGAAGAAATCCTAACTCACGTCTGTCATCTCTTGCACTCTCCGTTCAACACTCCTGATAAGTTCCTGCCTCCCCCATATGACATTTTATAGGGTGAATTTACCTTTTGGCTTTCTACTCCCTCTCTCTCCTTTCCTCCTCCTTCGGTTGCTTGACTCCTCGTTTCTTCTCCTTCGAATCTTCATTTCTTTTTCCGACTACTGAAATTGGGCGTTATAGAACTCTTCCATTGATAGATCTCTGCTGCAGGTGATGGAGTGTCGAAAACATATTCTGGCTGTAGTGAGGAGGCCTTTTTTCTCTGCATCACTTTTTTATCTTCTCCCGATTGGTAATCTTGTCACTGCTTCTCTCTTCCTCTACCTCTGCAAGTTTCCCACCACAAGGAGGTGCTTTTCCTCAATTTGATGGTGGTTTTACCTTCTTATCTTTTAGCATGTTTTGTACTCGAAGATTCTCTCAACTCACTGTAGCCATTCGATGAAATCGTCGGGATCCATACCTTCATTGAACTATGGTAGATCCACCTTTATTCCAAAGCATGTGTCCTTCATATGTGGCCTTCTCTCTCGGCCTTCTCTGATGTTGAATTGCAAAGCGTAGTGACCTGTCCTTTTTGTCAATGCAATCTTCCTTACGGAAGATGTTAAAATTCTGGTCTCTTTCACCTCTTCAACTTTCCTTGTCACCACCGATAAGTTCCTCTTGTGTTTCATTCTTAATGTTCATATGCCTCCATTGAAGTCTCCAGATCTCTTGCTGTATCTCTTTTCGGGTAGGCTCGTACATGTATCTCTTTGGTGACATTACTAGGGTTTAAGGATGTGAGGTGAAAAAGAGTATATGAGACTAATTGAAGCTTTAGGAAAATTAATTTTGGGGTTGTTTATTTTGAAAATCAACAATGAGAAAGTATGGTTAGGTCAAAATTTGTCTATGGTTTGGGAATAGGAAAGACTGCTTTTTTGTTTTGGAGGTGGCTTGAGTTGTAGTGGATGCTAGGAAACTCTACGATAAGACTAGGGTTAGACTTGTTCTAATACTAAATTATACTGAAGTTAAGCCAGAATCTAATAGCAAAGCATATATTATTACTTACACAACAATAGGGTTACAATCATGACTCAAAACACGAAGAAAAATACAAAACAACATGAATCTCTGACCAGGGCTAAGCAGAACAAGATGTGTACAATAATGGTGAGAGAGTCGGGATAATTGGTGGCAGGCTAGACTTGGGCTGGTGGGGTTGGCAACAGGGTAGCAAGGCTGGTAGAAGAGTAGCTTGCGGCTAGGCCAACAGAAGCGAGGATGGGTTGCGGTTGGAACAGGGAGCAGGTACTAGAGTTGGGGGAAGGAGACAAGGTGGCAAGGCTGGCAGTAGAGCAGCTTGCGGCTAGATCAAGAGCGAGCAGGTACGGGAGTTGGGGCTGGCGCCACGATGGCAACGCTGGCAATAGAACTATAGTTTGGAAAGACATGGTTTGGAGGGGGAATTACTGAAGGGGCAGCGACCAGGGGCTGCTGTTGCATGTAAGCAACAAGGGAAGGATCGATAGTTGTAGAATAAGGGAAAGGGTAAGGATAAGTATCCTTTCGTGATTGAACTACAGTTAAAGCACCCCTCGAATCCTTGGAGAAGATCACCACCTTTGACGAATTACAGTCAAAGCACCTCACTTTCGGATACAACCCTAGACTGGAAAGGAGCTGCCCACGATAAGTTTGACAGAAATCTCCAAAGCAAAAACTAAACCTTAACACAGAAAACTACATATTTATAATAAAGGATAACACACACACAAACAAAGCGAGAGAGAGAGAGAGAGAGAGTACCCCTCCCCTTGGGCGGCAGCCCCAACCCTAAGCTTGATTGGCTCCAGTTCAGTCTCCCTGCTGAACAGGTTCAGGCCCCCAGCCTCATGTCAAATGGGATTTTTCAAATGATAAAGCCCCCTCAAATGCACACTGACTGGAAAGGAGCTGCCCACGACAAGTTTGACAGAAATCTCCAAAGCAAAAACTAAACCTTAACACAAAAAACTACATATTTATAATAAAGGATAACACGCACACAAACAGAGAGAGAGAGAGAGAGAGAGAGAGAGAGAGAGAGAGTACCCCTCCCCTTGGGCGGCAGCCCCAACCCTAAGCTTGATTGGCTCCAGTTCAGTCTCCCTGCTGAACAGGTTCAGGCCCCCAACCCCATGTCAAATGGGATTTTTCAGATGATAAAGCCCCCTCAAATGCACACTAAATAGTTTTAAATTTTGCGAGTTTGAGGATTAAACTGAATATACGAAAACTTGGAATAAAATGGATTCACGAAAAAGGTCCAGAAATACATAGGAGGTGAAGTACAGAGAATTTCTTTTCTGTTCCTTGCTTCGACTTCCCCTTTCTCACCCCTATTGTTCCATGTAAGTATTGTGGCCTGATATAGTTTTTATCCTCGCTCAATTTTCTCTCTTTTTTTTTGGCTGCATCTTTTAAACATAAATAGCGTGGTTTCTAATGCTGCCACTGCTGTACTGTTCTGATTCATTACAGGCACTTGTTTTTTAAACATACAGGCAAACCCATCGGAATTGATTTTTCTGGAAAAAAAATGCTGAAAATTTCAACCAAGTAATTGTTTAGCGATCTCATCTTCAAGTCATCAATGCTGAGCTTATTAATTTGTTTTGCAACATAGGAATCCACTAGGAGCAATGAATCGGATCATTTGTCTAGCACTTATGCATGATTGTGTATCTGTTTTCTTTTACAAATTTATTGTGGATGGAGTCGTTAATCTTGCTTTTGAATAATCATCTTGTCACAAATGTTTTCATTGTGTTTGATGGGAGACTGATTAGTTATAATATTGAAGATTTGAAATGCCTAGCCTATTTTGTTTGGTTGTTTTTGCCCAACTTGATAAGCATATTACTGATATGAAATGAATGAAAATCATATTAAAAACCTTTAGCACGCTAAAATCTGTTCTTGTTATTTGTTAGATATTTACACTTAAACACTACACCGAATATTAAATCCATCTGGATTCTCCTCAAGTGTTCTGCTTCGGTAAACTACGAATTTAAATAATGTTTATTGATATTATTTATTTCATAGATTTTGCTTTTAGATTGCAAGAAGAATTATTTGGTTCCGAAGCTGAAATTTGACATGAGTGATTTCTCATTATACTTGCTGCAGATGCAGAATTGATGCTTTTTGTTGCTCAAACTACATTGATTGTATACTTATGCCTTTTTATTCTGTCTTATATAGGTGCAGTTTTTACTTGCATCCTTGTGAAGGCTCCAACATCCAAGTCCTTACACAAGGCAAATTGAGTGCACCAAGGATATTGCGCGTACACAAAGTAAGCAGTGAGTTGTTGTACATGTATTTTAAGTGCCTACATTATCTCGCAACCAGAATTGTGTGATCAAATTTATTACTCATTATATGCTTATTCTTCTTTGGAGTGAAAGAAGCTTGGTTTTTTTGTAGTGATTCTGTTTTGCATTAATTGGAGCTTTGGGACTATTGTTTATCTTGTTTCATATTTCTTTTTAGTTTTAAACAATGAAATTTTATTAGAAATCCATGAAAATTTTACAAAATGAAATAATTGCTTTGCAAAAAACAAAATAAACAAAATACATTGAATTAATATATTATGCATGCTAAGACAGTATTATCTATTTAAATGGAGAGTGGCAAATACTTCCTTAGTCAAGATTACAAAGTCATCGGGAGAGCTATTGCATTTAGTTTGAATCTAATTAGTCTGGGATAATGATAAATTTTTGTCATTGGACGCCTCTTCAAGAAATAAGTTGAAGCCTTAAATCTACTAAATCATGTAAAACTTATTGTAGAATATTAAGACTCAAGTAAGCTTGAATCATCAACCTCAACATCAAAATTTTTTTGGATATCATTTGGGTACGGAGTTGAAACATCAACATGTATGACAATCAAATCTGCTGATAATCGATATGGGAGAGTAGGGAGATGCTGATTTCAAATAAACCTACTAGGGAAGGTGCACGCTTAAAAGAAGTTAGTGTTGGTTGTAATGCATGACAACATTCTAGGCAGGAAAGTGAACAACTTTTACCAAGTCTGTAGGCTCAGTCTGAACATTTATATTTACTACAATTAAAACTTGCTTGTCGTTACCATGATTAATAGAGCAATTTTAATTAATTGGTTCCCTAAAGGATAAATTTCTTAATTTTAAATGAGCCTTGGCGCGACATCATATTTATGATCAAATGTTTTGCATGGATGACAATAGAAGGCTAACTCTCAAATTTCACTTTTGACAAAATCATTTTTTAACTTGCCACTCAATATCTCTCTAGCAAAAGAATCTGAAATGTGTAATTCAACAACAATAAAGAATCGATAGTATGGTGCGTCTGGCAATAGTAGAAACTTGTATATGTTTGCCTTGTATTAATGCTAAATGGCTTAATGATTGTTTGATGAGATAGAGACAAAGAGGAGGGAAAACAACCGAAATTGTGGTAATGTATTAAAGGATGAAAACCACTTCAGCATACTAATCAGGAGACTCATTCCTACAATAGGAATTTGTGATGAATGACTAGACAAAGCACTTTAATAATTTGATTTCAAAGGTAGTTGTTAAGCACATGGAGATTGAGAAGTGCAATAGTGAAATCGCCTGTCAGGTGTAAATCAAACATGAAAGCACTAATAATCTTAGGCGACCATAGCAATATTTACCAACCAAAGTGTGGGAAGATGGTGTTGTCATATAAAAAATTTGATCCTTAGTACTAATGGGTGACTTATAACGACTTGAGCCATGTTGAAGCATTAAAGGAAATTTGGCATATGGATTAGGTTGTGAGAAACCTTTGAATAAAAACAAACTTTAGGAGGAAAAATTACGTGCCTTCTTTCTTTATTCACACATAAGGTACAGTTATAGGCAATTGAATATCCTAATTTACAAACTTTACTCATATATCTAATCCTAAATATGTAAGGAAGATAATTCTTAAATAAAATAAAATAAAAAAAAGGAAGAGAATAAAAAACAAATCAATGAAATTTTAAAGTTGTCTTCCAGTTAAATTATCCAGGATTCATGTTGGTGGCTGGCTGGTCTCACCTTCTTGAATTTTCACTCTCCCCCTCAAACTGGGTGATACCAAAGTTAAACTACAATAGGAAAAGTAAATATTATCATTAAAAGTAAATTGCTAGTTACAATTAACACACTTGAAAGAGGAAGTAATAACAGACACGATACAAATAATCAAACTCGGGTGGGATTATAGGGTGGTGGAGGTGATCGACGAAGGTTTGGAAGGTGGCGGTAAGGTGGGAGCGCGGAGGAAGTGGGCGGATATGACAAGAGAACAAGTCCTTGCTGTCTAGGGCGACAACATGGTGGAATTTGATTCCCGGGGGCTGCAACGACAGATATGTGGCAGGGAGGTGGTGCAGGAGGGCTGGGACAACAGTTAGGTGTCAGGGACGTGGTCTGGGATGACTAGGATAACAACAGGTGAGAAGGGGAGAGGTTTTATGGTGGCTGGAACAGTGATGGCAACAAGCGCCCGTGCTGGTATGCAAAAATTGTAGGATGAATATGTCGGCAATTTCCTGGCGGCTGTAGCAGGGAACGTCTGTGGGGAGGAAGCAGAAGAGGAATAGGGAAGATAAACACCATCTCAGGAGAGGGATGCAATCGAAGCACCACCCAAACCCGAATGACAATGACTGTTGTGAACAAACACACTCCAAAAGAAAACCTCAAAAAAAGGAATCATATAAATAAGCCCTAGATACGTAGGATTGGTTTCCCTATGGAAAGGAGATGCCAAACCAATGTGGGAGAGCTGGTCGGGATTGGCTCCTATTGTTTTTTACTCTCCCATCACTGTAGCACTACTATAGTTGGGATTGCAAAACTGTTGTGTAGCTCCCGAGTCTGTCTCCCGAGTTGGGGGAGCTTCGACATCATATATTGAAGTTTCTATCTCCTTATAGTAGTCTTGTGGACCCCGTTGAATGTAGCAACAATGTTAGAGGCTCTTGGTACGTTAATCATGTAGGCGCTGTCATTTTAAAACACATCTTGATAAAATAAATATCCATCTACCTTTGACACAGCTTGAGCTTGAGCTATATAATAATATAATTTCTCACAAGCTCAATCACGAGCAAGTAAATTTATAATTTGCTTCTCCCACTCCTACTCGTCTGGATGTATCTGATAAATAAGATCGTCGGGAGGAATCATGTCTGAAATTTTGGGTAAATTTTTGTGCGGTTTGATTGGTGAATGTGAACAAAAGAGAAAACCAAATATTTTTAGATGAAGATTATATTGCGAGGGCTCTAACATGAGCACATTTTTCCATCAAAATATGGAGAGGAGCTTTGAATTCAAGTGCCGTGCCTGACATTCTGTTAACGAGGTAGGTGAAATGAGCACCTCCCAACGCCGCAGTGCTCATTTCCAACGCCGCAGTGCGCCCCCACCTGCAGTTCACAGCTTCTGACGCCTCCCTCACAATAGGTAGCAGTCCTCAATGGGCACCTCCCAACGCCGCAATGCGCCCACACCTGCAGTTCAGAGCTTCTGCCGCCTCCCTCACAACGGGTAGCAGTCCTCAACGGGCCTTCCCTGCGCCCCAACTGCTGCCCCAGTCTTCCTGCAGTCCTCTGCTGCCCATGCATCTGCTCCTCAGCTTTGGTTGCCATATGCTCCTCTGTTCCTTGGCTTTGACCGCCTTTCCCTGCCATCTCCGGAATGTGTTCTTTAACGACTTTCCCCGCTTCTTCCTGCTGCGGTTCAACACCTTGAAGAGCCCTGATTTACTTTCATCCAACATCGCTCCAGACGACTAAGTGTAATTGGTTCATTTGGTTTGGCTTATAAAATCACAATTCAATTTTGGTTCTAAACTAAGGGTTATTTGGATTTTTGGTTATTGTTTGATTTTTGAGGAAAAAAATTGATTAAAACAAAAAATCTGCTTATATTACGATTAAATTAAATCTTTTTACAAACTACAACCAATCTGTCAAAGAGTCAATCCTAATTGATCGAATGTACACAGAGCTTCATGAGCTTTTCAAAATTTGGTTAAATCAAAATCAAACTGAATAAGCTGAATTATGTTTCTGTTCAATTTGGTTTGATTGACATTTTCTTTGATCACATCACTTTTATTTGTTATTTAATTTGGCTTAATACATTTAACAAATTTGTCAACCGATCCAATCAAATCGATGGATTGCGCACCATAGCAAGAGCAGCGAGCCGCCACCTATAATGTGTTGTCACGTTGAGCTAGATGAGCAAATGGAGTGCTTTTATGAATTGTTGTTACAGTGAGCCATTGGTTGGAGTGCAAACCCGCGACAAGCCAATGAAAAATAATTTTCTTCTACCTTTTCTTCCTAAAACCAAAGATGGAAGAGCAGGTAGGGATATTTTAATTTCATCTTGGTTTTATTTTATTTTTTAATACATTTTTTAAGAAGATGATGATACAGTTCAACTAATGCAATTATCAGGAATTTTTAGAATAAAAAAAATCAAATACAGAAAGCATGCAACTAAATGGACAAGCATCTAGCAGCTTAGTAAAACAACAAAAGAGAATATTGTTTATTTGGATTATGATACCGGAATTAATCAAACCATATTAACGAAAAGTAAATATTATTAAGCAAAACAACAAGCGATACAATCAAGACTCAAATAGAAATGAAGGCTAATAAATATCAAGATCCAACTAGGGCCGGGGAGGGGCATCAATGGGTAGAGGTGGTGGCTTTGTAGTAGGCAGTGGCTTAACGTAGGGTTGGAGGTGGATAGGTCGAGCATGAGAGATTGGGTGGGTGGTGGTTGGAAGTAGGGGAAGGATTAGGGGTTCTCGGGTGGCTAATGAACGACATGGGAAGAGGGAGGCTGCAGGGAGAGTGGTGGCTCGAATAGGAGACGTGGGGAATAGTAGGCGAGGCTAGTGACTAGGAAGAAGGTGGTGAGAAGTTAAACGGGTAGATACTGGAAGAGGAAAAGTAGGGAACAACAGACTGAAAACTGGATGCTAGAAGAGAAAAGCGGGGAAAAACTGGCTAGTGGCTGGAGCAGTTGTTGGCCTTGGACTGGGAGCCGGTTGGGATGAGTGTGGGAGGGGAACTGAAGGGGATAGTTACTACCTCAGAGCAGAAGCTGGAGCTCCTCCTGTACTCTGATACAAGCAAATCAAAGGGAAGGAACCTATAGAAAGAAATCTGAAACAAAATCATAACATAATCGTAGGATCAACAAACACACATATTAATAGGGGATAGATAGGTGGGACAACAAAAAAGAGGATGGGGTGGGAAGTATGGGAGGCAATTCCCGCCCCTTCTAAGGGCCGGCCAGTCCAGCCTTCTGCTGGATCGAGACCCTGTTTTGTTGAATCTCTGGTCGGTTCAGCTAGACGAAGCCCAGTGTCAGTCTCCCGAGATTTAAGCAGCTTTGACTTCATCTATCAAAGCTTTTGGATCTTCGTAATACAAGGTCAGTTCCGTGACATTGAACGTGGTTGAAACATTTCATTCCCTTGACATATCGATCTTATAAGCATTATCATTCAACTTCAGATGTATTTGGAAATATCCGTCTGCGCTGGGCTTGAGTTTTCTGAATGCTACTACTGGGAATATCTTTCTTTAGCCGAATCATATTAAGTCTCCTTCTTTAAAGGTCATCTTTTTTCTTGTCTTGTTCGCTATGCATGGTACTTGCAATTTTGCGTAATGATCCCTTTTTCGACTTACTCTTGGAGTTTCTGAATCTCGTGCACCTGTTCCTCTGCATTCTCACTAATCTCTAGCATCAACATGAGAGTGCGACCTCTGGTTTGGCTTACTGATCTGTTGCATGCAAACTCGATCTGATCGAGAATCAAGTCTCATTGCTTGATATTCTTCCTAACGATGCTTCTTCATAGGTTTCCTAGGCTTTTATTTACTACCTACATTTGGCTGTCTATGTGAGGGTTTTATTTGGAACAAAATTAAATCTTAATTCCAAATTTCGCTCAGTCTTCCAGAAATGGCTCAAAAACTTATCTTCCCTGTTTGAAGTGATGGTCTTGGGTATCACGTGCAGTCTCACAATTTCTCTGAAGTACAAGTTGGCGACGTGCAAGGCATCCAATTTTCAGTGACATGGTACGAAATGTGCCATCTTCGAGAATCGATCCGCTACAACCTTGACTAAATCCTAGTTCTGTTGCATCCTCAGAAGTCCCACCACAAATTTCATGTTAATGCTTACCCATGATTCCTTTGGTACTTGTAATGGGGTGTCTAACCCTGCATTATGCCCCCCGAGTTTTTGTCATATGACAAATCCTTCCTTGCCCAGCTTGCCGCTCTACATCTCTCACAAGTCGGGGCCTAAAGAAGTGTTCTCTCACGAGTGCAGAGTTGTTCTTTCCAAATGCCTTGCGACTTCTTCATTATGGCTCTCCTGAATGATGTGTTGCCTCAGCAAACAACCACGAATGCACAATTTACTCTTGTAGAACAAGTAACCATAAGCTTTATCCCAGTGGGCGTCTCTTGATGCTGCCCTTAGATTTTTCCGAAATTCTTGTTCATCTCATAAAGCTCCTTTACTACCTCAAAGCCCACAATGCGAGCCTGCGTCACAGTAATCAACAAGTGTTGGTGGCTCAACACATCTACTACACAGTTTTGCGTCTCTGTTTTGTGCTCAAGTACGAATTGAAACAACGACAAGAACTCCATTAAAGTTGCAAGTCAACCCTTCAATTTTCTTTGCTCTTCAAGAATTTCAATGCCTCGTGATCTGTGCACAACTTTAACTTATCAGCAGGCGATGACTCCAATACTCAAAGACTCTCACAATAACATAAAACTCCTTGTTGTATGTCGAGTATTTTCTCCTGGAATCATTCAGCTTCCCATTGAAAAGACGATGGGGGAGGCCTCTTTGGCTGAGCACTGCTCCTATTTCCATGTCAGATGCATCACACTCTACTTTGAATAACTGGTTGAATTCTGGTAAAGCTAAGACAGTGGTCTCGGTCACCTTCTCCTTGAGTGCATTTAAACTATTATGTTCTCTCTGTCCATTGGAATTTGTCTTCCTTCAAAATATTTGTCTGAGGGGGCGGTGATGGTACTGAAGCTTCTGATGAGTCGCCTGTAAAACAATGCTAGTCCCATAAACTCTCAGCTTTGTAAACGACTGCGGTGCAGTCCAACTCACGATGGTATTGATTTTTATCAAATTCATTGAATGCTTGCACTAGACACGACTGGTTCTACTTTGAATGGGCATATAGTTTCTCTGCTCTCAATACCTCGATCATTTCCGTCAGGTGCTGTTAGTGTTCCTTCTCAAATTGGTTGCACACTAGAATATCGTCAAAGTGGACCACCATAAATTTTCTAATGTCAGCTTAGAAAACCTGATTCATGAACCTCATAGAAGAGTTGAGCATGTTTGACAAGCGGAAGGGCATAACTGTCTACTCATATAAACCATCATATGTCTTGAACACGGTCTTCCACTCATCTTATGGCCTTATCCGGGTCTGGTGATGCCCACTGCGTAAGTCGATTTTGGAAAAAAGATGGTTCCTCTTTGTTAATTGGTCCAAGAGATCATTCAGGCGAGGTCTTTTTGATGGCTCTGTTGTCAATGTACATCCTCCACAACTTGCCCTTCTTGGTTACTGTTAGGGAGGGGATAACACACAAACTGGTACTCTCTCCAACCAACCCTCTCTCGATGAGATCACGTACCTGTCACTGCAACTCCTCGTACGCCATATGCCTCAATATGTAGGCAAACCGATTCTGTAATACTTATCCTGGTATGAGATTTATGGCGTGTTGAATGTCCTTCAGTGACATAAACATCTCAAGGAAGACTGTCAGTCATCACATCCTGGAAGTGTTGTTGTAGTGGTTGTAGGGGTATTGGTAGCTCATTCTCCTCTTCAGTTCTCTCTAGTATGACTAATGTCAATGCCACTGAATCATCTCAAACTAACTGTATGAAGGTGACCCTTTGGAGTAGTGCCTCCTCTGTCTCCTACACCTCCCGCATTCTTAACAGGTAACGACTCGATGTTTTTTTCTTTTTTTTTTAAATAGTAAGTTATCTTGAAGCCATCCTGCTTGGTCTTGCGGTCGAACTGTTAAGGCCTCCCAAACTGAATAGGCATGCGTTCATCGGAATTCCGTGACATCACACTTGCTCCTGCTACTGATCCCCAATTGAAAATTCAACCAAGCTTTGTTGATCTACGCGTATCTCACTTCCTTTCTTCAGCCAGATAAGGAAATAGGACTGGGGATGTTTTTGCATGGCCAATCCTAATTTCTTAACTATCAGCATGGACACCACATTTTCATAACTTTCAATATCAATTATCAAACTGCAAACCTTGTCTTTATCGCAAACTTGTGCTAAAGATACTATGCCTCAACCATGATTGATCTTGCTCTGGCTCTAACTGCAAAACTCTCCACATGATTAACAACTCTCACTCGTCACCCTAAAGCTAGAGTTTTTCATTTGGACTGTCCTTGGACTCCACGTCCACCTCCTCGACGATGCCCTGATATGTGAATGTGACAACACGACTCGTGAGATAGCTGGAGGCTATGTCCGTAGTCATGTCATCTAAAACACATTTTGGCAGGAATTGTACTGAAAGAGCAACCATTTTCTGGTTTCTTTCCACTTTGATTTATCTTGTCACGACCTTGTCTTGTCTTGCCACCTCCCACAGTAGCCTTGTCAGTCGCGGGCACTGTAGGTGACTGCCTGACTGAAGGTTGCTTTCTGAATGAAGATTGTTGTTTACTCTGTTTTTGTTGTTTCCACCTTCAATACTAAAGATTGAATATCCCCCATCGACGAGTATGGTTGTAACTGCACTATATTGCTATAGCAGGTTTTAGGCTCTCTCAGGTATCAGGTTGTAGTGTGTTTCTCTGGCTCGACCAACTCACACTTCATCTGCAACTAATCAAACTGTGTTGTGAACTCTACTGAAAGGTTTTTCAATTGCAAGTGGTGGTCTTAGAAATATGTCCTTGTTGTAATGACGCAGAAGATATTTCCTCTGCATTTTTTCCTTCATCTTTTCACACGTTGTAATCTCTATAGATTTTTACACCACAAAGAGACTCTCTTTTTCAACTTGATAGTTGTTAATTTCATCCACTTGTTCTATGGCTCCTCCTTATATTTGAAGATTCACTCAACTAATTGCAGACATTCAATAAATTCATCTGGATTCATTGCTCTATTACTCTGGTAGATCCATTTTGATGTTCAAGTCCCTGTGCTCTCCATATTTGGGCTTTCCTCTCAGGTTCCTCTGATATTGAATTCCAAGGGGCGTGACATGTATTCCTAGTCACTAATGTCTTCTATGTGGAACAGATTTAGATCCTTGTCTTCATCACCTGTTCAACTTTCAGATCACAGACGAGGGGAATCTCCCTCAGGGTTCCATCATCAAGCTTTGCGCGCTTCTGCTGAAGCCAAAAATCTCCCTCTATATCTTGCCCCGGGTAGGTTCCGACATGTATGGCATGATTAAAGTTTGGGTTTGGAAGGGGTAGTTGAGTATAGGAAAGAGAAAAAATTTTGTTGGATGGTTAAGGCGGATGACAGAAATGAAAACACAACAGACATCAAGATATTGCTAGGTATGGGTAGGGGCATCCGTGGGCAGAGGTGGCTGCTTGGAAGTAGGTGGTGGCGTTTGATAGGGTTGGAGGTGGATAAGTCGAGCATTAAAAAGTTTGGATGGCTTGTGGCCGGAATCATGGGAAGGGTTGGGGGGGGCTCTTGGGTGGCTGATGAAGGGCGTGGGAAGAGTGAGACTGCAGGGAGAGCGGTGGCTGGAATAAGAGATGCGGGGAAAGGTGGTGGGGAAGAAAGTTGGTGGCCGGATATTTGAAGAGGAAGNACGGGCTTTCCTCTAAGGTTTCTCTGATATTGAATTCCAAAGCGGCGTGACATGTATTCCTAGTCACTAATGTCTTCTATGTGAAACGGATTTAGATCCTTGTCTTCATCACCTGTTCAACTTTTAGATCACAGACGAGGGGAATCTCCCTCAGGGTTCCATCATCAAGCTTTGCGCGCTTCTGCTGAAGCCAAAAATCTCCCTCTATATCTTGCCCCGGGTAGGTTTCAACATGCATCTGTATGGTGGCATGATTAAAGTTTGGGTTTGGAAGGGGTAGTTGAGTATAGGAAAGAGAAAAAATTTGGTTGGATGGTTAAGGCGGATGACAGAAATGAAAACACAACAAACATCAAGATATTGCTAGGTATGGGGAGGGGCATCCGGGGGCAGAGGTGGCTGCTTGGAAGTAGGCGGTGGCGTTTGATAGGGTGGCGTTTGATAGGGTTGGAGGTGGATAAGTCGAGCATTAAAAAGTTTGGATGGCTTGTGGCCGGAATCATGGGAAGGGTTGGGGGGGCTCTTGGGTGGCTGATGAAGGGCGTGGGAAGAGTGTGGCTGCAGGGAGAGTGGTGGCTGGAATAAGAGATGCGGGGAAAGGTGGTGGGGAAGAAAGTTGGTGGCCGGATATTTGAAGAGGAAGGGGGTGGGGGAACAGCAGGCTGACAGCTAGATGCTGGAAGAGGAAAGAGTGGAACAGCAGGTCGGCGGCTGGAGTAGTTACTGGCCGGCATCTGGGAGCAGGTAGGGATGAGTGCTGGAAGGGAATCGAAGGTGATAGTCACCACCTTGGAGCAGGATATGGCCAAAGCTCGACCTGTTCTCGGATATAGCCCTAGCAAGTGAAAGAAGCATATAGACATAAATCTGAAAGAAAACCAAAAAAAATCCTAGACTCGGCAAACCGACATATTAATAGAGGATAGATAGCCGCGAAAACNGCCTTGGAAGCACGACCTGTTCTCGGATATAGCCCTAGCAAGTGAAAGAAGCTTATAGACAGAAATCTGAAAGAAAACCAAAAATAATCCTAGACTCGGAAAACCGACATATTAATAGAGGATAGATAGGCGCGAGAACAAAAAACACGAGGGGGGTGGGAGTTTGGGCAGCAATTGCCGCCCCTTGAAGGATCGGCTGGGCCAGCCTACTGGACTGAGACTTTGTCCTGCNCTTGAAGGATCGGCTGGTCCAGCCTACTGGACTGAGACTTTGTCCTGCTGAACCTCTGCCGGTTCAGCTGAACCAATCCCCGTGTCTGATTAGCTTGCTTGAAGCACTATAGAAACTGAAGCCTGATAAAATATATATAGCTCCCATCACAGTCATTATTTAGCCGGGTATCATTGTCATCTGAATGTTTAAAGCAGGGCATATATCTTTACTAATAGCAAGTTGAAGGGGATTTTTGAAAGTCGGTTAAATAAGTTCTAGTGACTTGCTTATAAAGGACGTAGAAGCCGTTTTTATAGGGCTAGCATAGGCAGACAAAATAGTTTTGGGCTTCCATGGAAAGTTATTTGGTTCCAAATTTTGAATAATGTTTGATCTAATAACGGAGGCTAAAACTATTGTGGGAGTATGAAGTGTCTAAGCATTTGAATGTTCTTCGTGCACTTGAATTTCTTATTTTTTTTTTATCTTGATGAGCCTTGAAACAACTGAGAAATTATGAAGTATTTTTTATTTAAAGTAATATCAAGGTTGTCTTCATCAACTACTTTCTACCAGTAATTACAAGACTTGAATCCAGTCTATTTCTCATTTTTTACTGGCTCAGTAACATACAGGTCAATCAAAACACTAACCTTCGAAGTCCTCATTTGAAAAATAGTAGCAACATTCATTTGCAAAGGTTTTTCAAAGATAGACCCTGAGGAGTATAAAGTAGATTTGTTGAAGAAGTGTAATTAAAATATGGAAGATTTCATCCGAACATATGTGAACTTGGTTGCATAGGCGGATAAAATAGTGGTCCACTTAAGCGCTTGCATCATAAAAATCTAGGCATAGTATATATGTCTAGAGAATGGTTTGGTGAAGTTTGCAATTGACGATAGTCAGTTAGTAATGTGTTGATGATTAATTAACCCAACAGAATAATCATTAATCATGTTTTGGTTCAATGGTAATTTGCGATTGTCATCCAAATTAGGATGAGCCAAAGAGAATTTTCCTACAATAGATAAGAATAGCAATCAAGCATGCTTAGCGATCTCCTTTGAAAAAAGTAAGTGCAGTTTTGTCTTGATATGACTATGTTTGTTTTTGATTCAATGAAGCCTATATTTGATCAAAATGAAAAGAAACCCAAGTCACCCACCCACAACATTCGCATTTAAGTTTATGAAAAGCTGGAGGTACAGAATTTGATGATATCCAAGGAGTCGAAATGGCCTTCGAGACGATAGAAGTCGTAGATAGTGGCCTAACTTGAGGAACCAATGTGAACCCCAAGACCATCGAAGGAAAAGATAGTGATGGAATCAGAATGGAAGAGTGTGAGACCCAACGAGAGTAGCTTACTTGCGATGATGATATAAGTGATTAGGATATAGTATAGGGGAAAATTACTCGGAGTTAAAATCAACTATTGAAGGGGAAGGTACTCCAGGTTGCATGCCTTGGCGGCTCATCGGAAGACATCAGAAGCCACAGTGGCCAACAAAGCTCACTACAGGCGCTAAATATGCTCACAGGGATGGATGAATAGTGTATCAGTGGCTGCAAGTTTGAGCAGAGATGTGTGTGGCAAGTAGCGACCACATGTAGCAGAGAGTGATTACTATTAATGTTTTTGAAGGTAAATTCGAAAATCAACTTCCAGATATTGTTTCTTTAGTTTGTGGGTTCAAGATAAGTCTTGTTTTCTTAAAATTGATTTTTGAGATAAAAGATTTTAGGGTTACGGACAAGATGTTGATTTCTGGAATTATTTGGTTTCGAGTAAGCTAAATCTAAGTTCTTGAGGCTTCGCTTTATATACTCATTATTCAGAGGATGAAACTTAATTTAATTGAATGAAAACAGCTTTTACTGATTTGATACTAGAACTATTATCCTATTATCCTCTTTCATCTAGCCATATAAACAAAAGATAGTGATTTGTGTGTTTAACCATGAGCCCTGGCACGGCTTTAGTAAATTTACGAAGTTGCTTGTTGTTGCTGAAGACATTTGCATTACTGCATTCTACAGTAGGGAATTTGAGCTTGGTTACAAGTTGTTTTGCTTAATTTCCTCTGATTTTTAGTGATATTTGATCTTTAAGCCAAATTCACAGCTCTACCTACCTAACAGATGCATTGCCTTAAATACCTTTGCACAAGTTGATGGGAGGTAGCAAAAAGTGCTCAGGAAAAGTAATTGGCTAAATGAAAAAGGTCCCATAACAGCTCAGAAAAGAGAGAACAAGGGCCATTGTTAGGGTAATTGTTTAAAAGATACAACATTTTCTTTATCATCTGGAGATAAAGGATTAAAGGTGCAAATGCTAATTGGAAGGTAAAATAAGGGACTAATTCATCAAGTATAAAAATGACCGCGTCCCTTAAAAGCAACTGGATCTTTGTACAAGGAGCTATTTATATTGTAATAGAATACTACTGACTCAGATAGGACCAACTTTATTTTTGGGAATATTGAGTGATGAATCGTAAAGTATTAGAAACCTCCACCTTTAGCCAATGAGACAGTTTTTTCAGAACTCAATAAAATGTATAATGAACCAGTTCCAACTTAATCGAAAGCTACCTTGCAGGTGGTCAACTATGTCCTTGAGAAAATGGTTCTTGACAAACCGCTTGAAGGTGGCAATTCGGACGGACAATTTGGTCTGGTTCCCGGCATCGGACAATCCCAGCTTGCATCCCTCGGTGACAGTTCCTTACGTGCAGGGCAGAAGTTATGGCAGAAGAGAAAACCTTCTATTGAGATTCTTTGTAACAACCAGGCAAGCACATTTAACTAACGAGGAAAAAAGATCTCTCTTCCTAATATATTTTCTTCGCATATTTATCTGTTCTATATTTTCTTCTTTACTTTTCAATTATCTTTTAATTATCATTTCTAATACATTTTTCCAAAATTCTACTTAATGTAGGTCTTATCACCGGATATGAGTCTCGCAACTGTTAAAGCCTACATATGGAAAAAGTCAGAAGATTTGGTGCTGAATTACCGCATAGTCCAGAATAGATGATAATTTTAGGGTTTCTGGCTGCTGTAAAGGTAGGCTCATCACTTTAAGCTTTGTTTGGTTCAGTTTTTGTTTTTTTTTTAATTTATTTTGAAGCTATTTTATAAAAAGTGTTTTATAATTCCTTCTGAGAAAGTATGACAGCCAAACAGACTAAAAAATGAAAAAAAAACTTCTTTCACTAAAACTGAGAGCAGTTCAAAAGCTTTTCTAAATGAATCATAGAACTGATATTTGGGGGTGTGAATGAGTTGAGTTGATCTCGGGCATCCTTTGCTTGAGCTTGATTAATTAATCGAGTTTGAGTTTGAGTTTGAGCTCGAGCTTTAGTCTATAAATTCGAGCCGGCTCATGAGCCGTCTTTTATGAAATAGAGAAAATAATATTAATTTATAGCTAGNTATCTTATAAAAGGTGTTTTATAATTCCTTCTGAGAAAGTATGACAACCAAACAGACTAAAAAATGAAAAAACTTCTTTCACTAAAACTGAGAGCAGTTCAAAAGCTTTTCTAAATGAATCATAGAACTGATATTAGGGGGTGTAAATGAGTTGAGTTGAGCTCGGGCACCCTTTGCTGGAGCTTGATTAATTAATCGAGTTTGAGTTTGAGTTTGAGTTTGAGCTCGAGCTTCAGTCTATAAATTCGAGCCGGCTCATGAGCCGTCTTTTATGAAATAGAGAAAATAATATTAATTTATAGCTAGTGTTATAATAAAATGATAAATATATGAGTCATTAGGAGATAATTAATTATAAATCACTAAATATATAATATAAAATATCTTTTTAAATATTTTTAATAATTTAAAGAGTTTAATTTTATTATATTTTGAGTATATTTTATATTAATATTTTTTGTAAATGAGCTGCCTCACGAGTTAAGTTGGGGTTGGCTTGAGCCTAGCTTCTTACCTCATGGAGCACAACTCATGAGCCATTTATCGAGCCTAGACCTTGCCGGTTGATGAGTCGGCCTGGCTTAGTTACGCCCCCTAACTCATATTAAACCTCTTTTTTTATGTAAACTGTAAATATTTATGGGCATGTGAATAAGTGATAATTGTGTTATTTTGTTGCCAGGGACTTCCAGCTTTTGAGGTNTTAAATGAGCTGCCTCACGAGTTAAGTCGGGGTTGGCTTGAGCCTAACTTCCTACCTCATGGAGCACAACTCATGAGCCATTTATCGAGCCTAAACCTTGCCGGCTGATGAGTCGGCCTGGCTTAGTTACACCCCTAACTCATATTAAACCTATTTTTTTATGTAAACTTTATGGGCATGTGAATAAGTGATAATTGTGTTATTTTGTTGCCAGGGACTTCCAGCTTGTGAAGTGGGAGAGCTTGTTTCAGCTATGTTGTATTATACCTAATGATTTTTTCTGTTCGCCTGCTGGTTACCACTGNCTAAATATTTATGGGCATGTGAATAAGTGATAATTGTGTTATTTTGTTGCCAGGGACTTCCAGCTTGTGAGGTGGGAGAGCTTGTTTCAGCTATGTTGTATTATACCTAATGATTTTTTCTGTTCGCCTGCTGGTTACCNTTGAGGTGGGAGAGCTTGTTTCAGCTATGTTGTATTATACCTAATGATTTTTTCTGTTCGCCTGCTGGTTACCACTGAACTACTCTTGTCCATCCAAATATTTACCAATGTGATCTATTGATAATTAGCCATGACTGCCTTCAGAATGTTACATGGTGCACTTGAAGTCTTCCAGTTATTTGACTGCAGCTCCTGGTGGAAGCTTTTAAGATGTTTCCAGAAGCTTCTGTCATGGAGGAACAAACAGTGAGGGAATTATGAATCAGCTTGCAGACCAGCGATGATGTCGACAATTGTAGAGAAGCTGATGTGATGGAGAAGCAATTTTCATGAAATAAAATTGGTTCACTATTCTGTTATTTATTACCAAAGCTCCTGCATTGCTCAAAACTTTGTTCAATTTTGATATCTGTATAGATTACCTTTTTTTTTATGGTACAAAGATGATGTATGTAGATTTCTTTTCTTTAAAAAAAAAGAAAAAAGAAAAAAAATATTCGGTTTTAAATAGTTATATATGTTGCTGATCCTTCTGATTTATCATCAACCTTGAGCTTCTTCTTGTTTCTGCCTTCAGCTTCCCGTTTGTTCTGACTTTTAGGGACGCACGGACGGACGGATGGATGGACGGACGGACGGATATATAGACATAAATACACAACATCATCTTTCCTGTGCATGAAAAGTGAAAAGGTATATATTTTTTATGGTATGCAAGATTTGAGTGACATAAACCATAATATATGTTTCAATAAGCCCTTGGAGTACTATCTCAACCCTTATTGATTGGAAAAATTATTGCATACGGACAACGCATGCAGAGATGCATGCAGTGTCCAATATACACCGTAGATCATGGTGATCTACGGTGAGGATGTAATCAAATTTAAAAATAAAAAAATAAAAAAAATTTAAAGTGGGGTCCAGCGAAATATTTTCTAATCATAGATCACCGTGATCTACGGTGTAGATCGGACACCGCATGTATCTCTGCATGCGGTATCCGTATCGAATAATTTTTCTATTGATTGAACAAAGAGAGGTACTGCCAAATTAATTTGCCATTAAATCTTGATTGGTGGTNCAGTTTTTTCAGAACTCAATCAAATGTATAATGTACCAGTTCCAACTTAATCGAAAACTACCTTGCAGGTGGTCAACTATGTCCTTGAGAAAATGGTTCTTGATAAACCGCTTGACGGTGGCAATTNATGGTACAAAGATGATGTATGTAGATTTCTTTTCTTTAAAAAAAAAAGAAAAAAGAAAAAAAAAATATTCCGTTTTAAATAATTATATATGTTGCTGATCCTTCTGATTTATCATCCACCTTGAGCTTCTTCTTATTTCTGCCTTCAGCTTCCCGTTTGTTCTGATTTTTATGGACGCACGGACGGACGGACGGACAGATATATAGACATAAACACACAACATCATCTTTCCTGTGCATGAAAAGTGAAAAGGTATATATTTTTTATGGTATGCAAGATTTGAGTGACATAAACCATAATATATGTTTCAATAAGCCCTTGGAGTACTATCTCAACCCTTATTGATTGGAAAAATTATTGCATACAGACAACGCATGCAGAGATGCATGCAGTGTTCGATATACACCGTAGATCACGGTGATCTACGGTGAGGATGTAATCAAATTTTAAAAAAAATAAATAAATAAATTTAAAGTGGTGTCCAGCGAAATACTTTCTAATCATAGATCACCGTGATCTACGGTGTAGATCGGACACCGCATGCATCTTTGCATGCAGTATCCGTATGGAATAAATTTTCTATTGATTGAACAAAGAGAGGTACTGCCAAATTAATTTGCCATTAAATCTTGATTGGTGGTAAACTTAATTTTATATTAACTTGCTAATGATGGAAACATTGAAAATCTGTAAAAAAAAAATGGTAAAAATCGAAATATTTAATTTCAAATTTTGAGAAATCTGATCAGAAATCAAAATTTATTTCTCAAAATGTAAAAGAGAAACCAAAATCCAAATTAAGATTACATGAATAATTTCAGTGACTTTGCAAATGAAATCAGAAAAGCATGAAGGGTTGTAAGCTAAAATTTTAAATTCTATGCATGGAATTGGAAGAAAAGAAAATGCTAAAAGATTAAAAAAAATCTAAAATGAAGAACTTGAATTTGATGTTATAAACTCTTGAATGAATCATGAATGGACTTGTACTAAAAATCTATGAAAACTAATTAAACAGTATTTCAGATTTTGCAAAAAATTATATATATATTAAAAGGAATGGCCAGAGACTATTATATTTTAAGGCATGAGCCGTCAGAGGTGAATTCGAACCCCCAACCTGAGGGGACTTACAACTGACATAGCAGATNGACGAGTCCCCGGCCACCCCTAATGTACCTAACCACTCGAGTACCGACTGTTTTAAGGCATGAGCCGTCAGAGGTGAATTCGAACCCCCAACCTGAGGGGACTTACAACTGACATAGCAGATGATGTAGAAAGTTGGACTAAATTGTTATTTTTATGAAGCCACAAATCAATCAAAACTAAAATTGAGAATGAACTCCACTTTATTATGTGGAAAAATTAACCATGTTAATACGCAAAAAGAGTATATAAACCTCTTATCATGTCATTCGTTCTCTTACGTAAACAAATGCAGCCTCATCATGTTCTCACGTGGATTTTATCAAAATGTAGTAAATCTGTTATGTCAGCATAGTGAAGAGGTTCAGCCCATTGAATAGGAGGATGACGTCCTTCGTTGCCATAATAAATATTAAAATTAATTTTAATTAATTTAATAATTTTATTTTAATTGATTCAATAAAAAATATTTTAATTGAAGGGACTCATTTTTTATTATTTTTAATAATTTTTTAAATCAAAATTTTGATACATGATCTTTTCTTTATTTTGTAATTTAAATAGTCACACGATCACAATTAAAGGGCTAAAATTAGACGACTGGTTCACTAGTTCATCGTAATTCTGCGCATAAATGATTTTGAGCTTGGACTGAACTTTTGAACGACCGATTCATATTGGAATCATTCGAACGAGTTTTCGTCTTTAGGGATGAGTCAATTTGGTTTAGAACGAACATCTTCTTTGCTACGCATCTTCTTTTTCAAAGAGTTTTGAAGGAAAGAGAAAACTAAAGACGAGTTTAGGCGGTAAAGAATCTGTGCTGAAAAAGTAGCCAACAACTAGACCTCTACCCGGGGTCCCGGGTAGAAAGGACGGCTAGAATATCTCTTTCACTCTAGAGGTGGATATGATTTTTCTTGATTAGACTATNTAATTAACCATGTTAATACGCAAAAAGAGTATATTATTAAACAGATGCAGCCTCATCATGTTCTCATGTGGATTTTATCAAAATGTAGTAAATATGTTATGTCAACATGGTGAAGAGGTTCAGCCCATTGATAGGAGGATGACGTCCTTCGTTGCCATAATAAATATTAAAATTAATTTAATTTAATTTAATGATTTTATTTTAATTGATTCAATAAAAAATTATTTTAATTGAAGGGACTTCATTTTTTATTATTTTTAATAATATTTTAAATCAAAATTTTGATACATGAGCTTTTCTGCATTTTGTAATTTAAATAGTCACACGATCAAAATTAAAGGGCTAGTTCACCGTAATTCTGCGCATAAATGATTTTGAGCTTGGACCGAACTTTTGAACGACCGATTCATATTGGAATCATTCGAACGAGTTTTCGTCTTTAGGGATGAGTCAATTTGGTTTAGAACGAACATCTTCTTTGCTACGCACCTTCTTCTTCAAAGAGTTCTGAAGGACAGAGAAAACTAAAGACGAGGTTAGACGGTAAATAATCTGTGCTGAAAAAGTAGCCAACAACTAGACCTCTACCCGGGGTCCCGGGTAGAAAGGACAGCTAGAATATCTCTTTCACTCTAGAGGTGGATATGATTTTTCTTGATTGGACTATTTCAGAGCCTTTTGAGCTCTTCCCAAGCCAAATATTGTGTTACCTTCGTTCTTAGTCAGGCTGTCATGAGCAGTCTGATCCGATTCTTAAAAACATGTGTTATGCTATAAGATTAGAAAAAAAAACATGCAAATCTTAATACAACTATAATTTCTTCTTTAAAAAAATAAAATATTGCATTTAGTTTAGAANAGACTATTTCAGAGCCTTTTGAGCTCTTCCCAAATATTGTGCTACCTTCGTTCTTAGTCAGGCTGTCATGAACAGCCTGATCCGATTCTTAAAAACATGTGTTATGTTATAAGATTTAAAAAAAAAACATGCAAATCTTAATACAACTATAATTTCATCTTTTAAAAAAAAAATATTGCATTTAGTTTAGAACATTGCTCGTTTTTATTTTTCCATCATGTCATTTAATTTTTTTTTTGCTGCACTCAAATCTTAATACAACTATAATTTCTTCTATAACATTCAAATCTTAGACATTTAAATTCATAAATTTGTTAGTACACATTTTCTTTATTTGATTAGAATGATATGGACGCAAATATATATATATATATATGATAGAGCCAACTTTTGTTAAAATTTTATCTTCTACTTAATGAAATTAAAATCAATTAAAATAGCACAACCCTTCCAATCTTCTTTCTACCCTGGAAGATCTTGATAAGAACATTTCATTCAAAGCAGTTGTATAAATATAAACACATATTGGTAACTATAAGATTGTATCAATGATTAATTTTTCTTTTGTATATACTTCACACATTGCATTAAATCAAAAAAGAGAAATAATCACACCTTTTTGATAACTACTATTATCCACCCCTCCACTCCCCCCTCCCCCATAAATCTATAACCTCTTGTGTAAGGAAACTATTGTGAGTAAAACCAAGATTACATAGGCCATTGTTGCAAACATGGAGAGAACAATGGCAACTGCTACTTGCGCACAATATCGGCTTACCGACACACAAATTTTATCCCATCCAAAATGTCGGTTTCCATTTTCAGCCACAACACTTATTGCTGATGCTGCACCGTTACATGAAATAAGAAATATCATTGTAAGCAAGTCAGTGATCGTTAGTGGCAAATATACACCAGCCATTATTGCCTTTTTTGAAGCATAATAGAGAGCTATGGTTGCCAGTGAGTAGAGCAATGCAAGCACATTGATCACTATGAAATATCTGCAAATTGAAAACAATAAATTAAAAAAAAAAATATTAGAAAAATATGAATTTCATTACCTACATTAATAGCTCTTACTGTGTAGAAGATTTAGAAAATTTTAAATTCAATTAATCATTTGAACAGTGGTCCAACTTCAAGCTTACNCGCGAGCACATTGATCACTATGAAATATCTGCAAATTGAAAACAATAAATTAAAAAAAAATTATTAGAAAAATATGAATTTCATTACCTACATTAATAGCTCTTACTGTGTAAAAGATTTAGAAAATTTTAAATTCAATTAATCATTTGAACAGTGGTCCAACTTATCTTTTTATGAGTGGTTAGTGATGACTAGGATTGCATGCACTTGAAAAATAGATGAAAGCATTGGGTAGTGATGACTAGTGGGCAAACAAGTTTGTCCATGATTTGAAAGCTTAATTTAGCTCTATATAAAGATCTTATTACTTCTTTCATCTTCCTTTGTTAAAAGAAATCTGATCAACTCTTCACCCCCGATGGAAATAGAATAGAAAATTGTCATTAACTTGCGAGCTCAAGATATGGGTGTGATTGAATTGAGCTGACTAGTGAGCAAAGTCAAGTTCAATTCAATAATGGCACGTGAGTAATGCTCGAGGAGTTAATGAATTAAGTTTGAGCTAGGCTTCATTTGACTTGTCAGCTTGCTAGTCAACTTGTTTAGAAAATTTTAATATAATATAAATTTAAAATGTGGTAAAATTTAAGGTTTAAATATGTAAAAAATAAATAAAAATATTTATTACTTCTCTTTATCCCTTTGCAATTGATTTGTTATTATTTCTTTTCCTAAAATTAAACTAGTGCTCAAACTTAAAATGGAATAATAAGTCAAGCCCAAGCTAAAGCTGAGTTGGTTTCGAGCTTGGCTTAACTCACTTGCACTCATAGCTTTAGAGAATAGATGATGATAATGGTACTTACTTTAACTGATTAAAGTCTTGATTACAT
>JXCR01130516.1:104938-125319 GCA_002079205.1 Phalaenopsis hybrid cultivar
ATAATTATTTAAATTTTCTAAATTTATTAAAAATCAAATACCTACATGACACTTTTCCCTTTTAAATTGGCATATACACTTTATTGATTATTTTATAAGAAAATTTTGGCTTTATATGCCTTATATATATATATATATATATATGAAGAAATATTTCTCAAAGCCTAATTTAGAGAAAATTATACAAATGAGAGAATGTATTTGAAAATAGCTCATTAGTTTTTTTTTAAGGAATTTATAATTGATTTGAACTTATTCTAATTTGAAATTGTTCGAACCTAGTTGGAACCCAGTTTGATTGTATTTTGAATCTTAATTTGAATGGTTCGTCATTTCTATCTCAATTGGGGAAGATATTAATAGGGCTGGCAAATGTGTGAAGGAGATGAGTTCAAATGACAACTCAATGGGGGCTATCATCGACAAATTGATGACAAGCGACATAGAATATATATAAACTTAAAAATGGTATGTACGAATCTTAAGACAATCAAATGACCCAAATAAGAAGCTTAGAATACCCAAAATATTTTGTACTAACCCCTTTAAAGCAAAAACAATATTATAATTTAACCATCATATCATCTATAAATAGAAAAGCTTTTTCATGTAAAGGGGTTTTTGGATCCCCCCACATATAACCTATATTTTTTATGGAATCAAATGGGTCTACTAGGTCAGGAACACCCCATTCGCCCTGATGGGGCAAGTCCTCCTCAACTCCTCTCTCCCTCACCTTCACTCCTCTCTCATTCTCATTTTCTCGGTCCCAACACTTTATCCCTTGAGCACGGTCTACCTGACAAATTTGGATTCAACAGAATAAAAATTCAAAACATAAGCTCATTAGAAGAAAATTTAGATAGGGTTGTCAAAGTGTTATGGCAAATAACAGTTCGCAGCAAGGTATTATATGGGAGAAGACATTTATAAGAGTATTGCAAAGTGGAGGAGACAAGAAATTCGTGATGGTAGGTTGTCGGGATAGACACTGATTGATGAATGACACATGGAGGACAAGATTTCACAATTCAAACCAATATCAATGGACTTTAAACCCAAATAACAACCCACAGATACAAGAGGTTATCAATCATTTAAATAAATTTAGCTAACATTATTATTTTTTTAAAATATAATTTAATTAAAAAATAATAATTACTTAACAAGAATTATAATACATAAAATATTTTCACCTTACANGTGTTGACAAAACTTCAGTCAAAAGGAAAATGATATTTTCTTTGGAAGTATTGTAACATCTTGTGTAGTTATTTATAAAGTAATTAGAGTACTGAAAGTCTTTTAATTATCTCACTTAAAAAACATTATAGATTGGTTATTTAGATAATAAATCAAAATTATGATATAAGTGTTCCATTTCATAAAATTTAGGTTGTGTAATTATTTGACTAAAATTTTAAATTTTTTCTACTTGATTTTTATAAAATTTAATAAATTGAGCTCGATTTAGAGGATGGCCTGAATTTAGTGCCTTGNATGTTGACAAAACTTCAGTCAAAAGGAAAATGATTTTTTTTTTGGAAGTATTGTAACATCTTGTGTAGTTATATATAAAGTAATTAGAGTACTGAAAGTCTTTTAATTATCTCACTTAAAAAACATTATAGATTGGCTATTTAGATAATAAATCAAAATTATGATATAAGTGTTCCATTTCATAAAATTTAGGCTGTGTAATTATTTGACTAAAATTTTAAATATTTTCTACTTGATTTTTATAAAATTTAATAAATTGAGCTCGATTTAGAGGATGGCCTGAATTTAGTGCCTTGCTTTTTGAAAGTAGAAAAGTTAAGGTCGTGCTAAATGGAAGCTATTCATTTTAATTTGAGCCTTGTTGCAAAAAATTTTTATGATATTCAAATTATTTTATGCATGCTTTAGCTTTGTATGACGATTATACATACTCATACACATACAACTTGAAGAAAATGATACATGGGAAATCAAAGATCCCACATAGAAAACATATAAAGAGAAAATACTATGGCTCTTGTTCTAGATAAAATGATTTATAATATTCTTTGCTTGTAAGAAATTTATTAGTAGNTTGCTGACAGATGAGGAAGCCCAAATGTGATTGGATGTGAATATAGTTGGATTGGAAACGAGCAATAAATATTATATAATTTTTTATAAATATGTGCGGATAAGAGTAGATGTGATTGTTATTTCATCATAGTTTTACTGCAAAGTATATAATTTTTTTCGGTGATTTGAGGTCACGAAACATGATATTTTTTCAAAAGGTAAAGGATCAAATAATTAAAATTAGATGGATGATTTAAGGCAACCAAAATATTACTTGTCCTAAAAGCGTAGTTTGATCGGGTGGCTCTGAGAGTTATGTGCCAAAAAACGAAAATGCCCCTCTCCCAAGGGCTCTAAATAGACCCCTTATCGTCACTAGAGAGGAGAGGGGAAAGAGGAAGAGGAGGAGCCTAATCCCATTGTTGTTTTAGAAAGAAGATATGACGATAACTTTTGGCCTCCAAAGTCACTGACCACTCGACCATCGCCTGGTAGCCACCATCAACCACCCTAGCTACCATCAAACACCGCTGGTCGTCGCCAACCATCATTGACTGCTCCCTGCTCGCCATTGTTGGTGGACTTTGTTGAGTAACTAAGGACTTTGCTGAGTAACGAAATATCTCAAATACTGTGCAATGACATATTTCAAACACGATAGATTAATGAATCGACGAGAAGTCCCAGTGACAATTTCCCTTGAGCGNGTGTTGTTTTAGAAAGAGGATATGACGATAACTTTTAGCCTCCAAAGTCACTGACCACTCGACCATCGTCTGGTAGCCACCATCAACCACCCTAGCTACCATCAAACACCGCTAGTCGTCGCCAACCACCATTGATTGCTCCCTGCTGGCCATCGTTGGTGGACTTTGTTGAGTAACTAAGGACTTTGCTGAGTAACGAAGTATCTCAAATACTATGCAATGACATATTTCAAACACGATAGATTAATGAATCGACGAGAAGTCCCAGTGACAATTTCCCTTGAGCGTTTTATTTTGAATACAATGAATCTTTCTGTATATGGTGTGTAGATAAACGTTGCACTTGGGTGTAACATTGTAATCGATTTTCTGTTGCATGATCAGGGTCATCTTTATACATGCAAACTTACAGTAAATCANCTGAATACAATGAATCTTTCTGTATATGGTGTGTAGATAAACGTTGCACTTGAGTGTAACATTGTAATCGATTTTCTGTTGCATGATCAGGGTCATCTTTATACATGCAAACTTACAGTAAATCATCTTGACTGAGCTATGTCTCATGATTTTCACAATGATTTTAACAAATGATAAATCTAATATATTTAAATCGTTGCTCTATCTTGAAAAATGCAATAGTCTGACCAATGTTATGTATTTTTTTTAATAAAAATTTTAAACATATATTGATGCAATTAAACATCAATAAAGAATAAATAATCATATATTATATATTTCAAGTAGGTTTATTTATATGTAATACAAATAGGTTTAAATCTAACATATATTTAAACCACAGTTCNGTCTTGAAAAATGCAATAGTCTTATATTTCAAGTAGGTTTATTTATATGTAATACAAATAGGTTTAAATCTAACATATATTTAAACCACAGTTCTGTCTTAAAAAATGCAATAGTCTAACCAATGTTATGTATTTTTTTAAATAAAAATTTTAAACATATAATGATGCAATTAAACATCAATAAATAATAAATAATAAATAATCATATATTATATATTTCAATTAAGTTTATTCATATGTAATACAAAGGACTACCAATTTTAACTTTCTATGTCAAGTTAACAAGTAAATAAAGCATAATCATAAGGAATGATGAGAGAAAGTATCTATTCAACTGACATAAACTTATTATTATTTTATTTTATAACTTTCTAGCCCACATGAAGTGATAACATAATCTTATTTTAAAAATTATGATATCCCACAAATAAAGTCTTATTTTTTTCTTATAATNGCTACCAATTTTAACTTTCTTTGTCAAGTTAACAAGTAAATAAAGCATAATCATAAGGAATGATGAGAGAAAGTATCTATTCAGCTGACATAAACTTATTATTATTTTATGTTATAACTTTCTAGCCCACTTGAAGTGATAACATAATCTTATTTTAAAAATTATGATATCCCACAAATAAAGTCTTATTTTTTTCTTATAATGCACAAAGCCTTGGTGCAAATAGTAAAACATCTTCATTAAGAACATGATCATTCTGATTTTTCTAGCATACAATTTTACACTCTTTAATATTTTTGTGCCTAAAAATCTTTGATGCATAATTTTATACAATTTTTTTAATTTTTTTAAGACTTCCCGTATTATGAGCTTCTTTTTTTTTAACATGATGAAACATGCTAGTAGTAACTCATAATTATCATTCTCTAAAATATGAAGACATACTTTGCTTTTTTACTTTATTATTAGCCAAATCTTATAATGCTTATAATTTATCTTTAGATTTATCAAGATAAAATAAAATTTTAATAAAATTATCACAAATATTATTGTCTATATGTATAACATCCAAATTATGAAATAATAAGTTGTGTTCCATGTAAAACAGATAAAAAACATCGCTCCTTTTTTCAATTTCATAAAATCTTGTTCATTTAGTCATCAATGTATAGTATTCTCTTTTAGAGATTTGAATCTAGCTTTATTAACTTTATTGAGAAAACATTATAATTTTTTTTATCTCATAGAAAACTTTTAATAAATCCACTTAAGTGCATATTTGATTTCTTCTATGTTATTAAAATGATTATACTGTCAATGAAACATTTTACTTATTGTTAGCCAAATTTGATATTTTATGAAGAAGAATAAATTATTCTTATATAACTATAAAAATTATGTATTTTGAGAAAAATTAAAGCATAAAAGTTATATTTTTGCTCCACTCAAATAACATACCAGATTCAAAACTATTATCAATTGTCCATATGAATACTAAATACATATTATTAATTTGTTCAATTGTAGTATCATAGCATTGGATTACATGTTATCATTCACATAACATTTGAATTACTGGTTGAAGATAAAATATCAATGTCATTTCCTATATTTTTCTCTTCTTGCCTAACCATTGATAGAATAAAAGATGTTTGCTTTATTTTAATCCAATGAGGTGCATTATAAGTAATCAAAATATAAGCCAAATACTACATATACTGATCTAAATATTAAAAAGGTTGAACATATCTTTTGCTAAAAATTATAAGATTGACCTAAAATTAAGGTATGAAGAATCAAATAATTTAACGCTTCCCAGCAACTTGTTATTGCAATATGTTATCTTTATTTTTGTGTTTAGCATGATTGATCGTCTATTTTGTTGATTTATTTATTTTAAATAATCTACAAAGTATATAAAATAATGATAAATTTTGAAAAGCTTTTTATTACCATATTGGAGTTCCTATTCTTTTTAGAATGTTAATCTTTGGATTAATAACATATCTTGATGAACTATAAATATGGCATTACCTTTTGATTAAAATTTTCTCTTTATAATTACATGCATTTGTTAAGACATGTATTTATGTATATATATCCAATATATAATGCTTTTAATATATTTTTACCTCACATGTGTTCTTAAGCCTTCAAATATATTCAAGAAAGTATTGACCAATTACTATAGCAATGCAACAGAAACTCTCACAGTTCAAGTGTGTATATACTTCAAACAAAATAAGTGCAATATTAAAAATAGCTTTGAGTATGAATTTCACAGAGGGTATAACTAAATTACTCTTCCCCTACATTTTCGAATAACTTTAAAAGTTCTTAATCATTACTTGATGGATCTATATTATGCTCAACATGTTCATCAATTAAGTTATAAAAATATATATATAATCAAATATATATTTCCCCTATTAATCCTTTCATATGTTATATGCTAGGTTATTCAACTTAAAAGAGTAATTGCTCAAAATTAGAAGTGGTAACAACTAACATTTTTGGCTTCTTAATCGAAATGATATTAATACTTGATAATGTAGTTAAGAAAATTTACAATCAAAGTTTGTAACAAATTTATAAAAATAATTTAAAGATTACCTGTAAGAATTCGAGGTTATAGACTTTCAAAGTATTTGACAACTATTTTTTAGTAAATTATTTACAAAATAATTCAAATATAAAAATAGCTCAAGAATACATTTTAATAGAATTACTAAAGTAGGTTTTAATAAAACATATAAATTTTATAAATATGCTTAAATATTTAATCACTTTAGAATAATGTGGTTGACACTAGAACATACTCGCGGTAAATAAATTTTAACGGTTATTATAACTTCACCCAAAAAATAAGTATTTTTATAAAATTTAATAGAAGATGGAGGTCCTTCAATCCTCGTTGTCTCAGAAGTTATTGTAGATAAAAAAATAGATACCGTCCAACCATCCAGTAATAAAAATAAAAAAATTAGTATACAAACCTAGGAACATTGTATTTAATGAATAACAATTTGCTTCCCTCATGATAAGAAATGCCTAGGTTAAAGTCATTAAGAAGTTATTAAGATTATCTCCAAATGATAGATTCAACCTCATCTCATAGTATTACTGAAGCAAGTAGCTAGACTTTATTAATTTTTCCTATGATTATTATTTGGTCTTTCTTCTTTCTTTGAAAAGTGTAAAGAACAATATCTTTAGGGATAGAATATTTGGTTTCCATCATCTTTAGATCTTTAATATTGATAACACTTACTATAAATATAATGACAACAAAGTTGTTGGTGAAAGCAGGCATCACCACTTGGGTGATACTTTCCTCAATAAACATTTATTCTCTTAAAATCAACGATAACAACAAATTTCCAAAAATAAAAATTGGCACCTTAAAAATATTTCAATATAATATAGTAAAAAGAAATGAATGGAATACCAAAAGCATTAAAATTATGATTTTTTTTTTGAATGATAACCCTATATAGTTGAATCTTAAAATATACTTATCCATAATGTAATGCTAACCATTCTTTCACATTTTGTTGTCTCCTAATATATATCTCCCATTTTGGTACCCAAATCATAATATCCATCTTAGCACAATTACTTAAGCTTTAGACTGTCTTTAAAGTAGCCCCTGTTATCACCTTAAGTGAATAGATAGATCTTATTCCTTGACAAATAAACTATCCAATATTTTGTCCTAAGGCTAAACCTTAAACCATCTAACATATTATCTAGGTATTCTAATCTTATGCTCACCAAACTTTTATAAAGAATACTTAGTTGGTAAGTTTCAAATTTTATGGATTACTTCCTTAAAGCATGTTTATTAGGGTTTAACCAAACTTATTAGAACTTTGAGGATAAAAAATAATAAACTATAGATTAATTTAGGAGNCAAGAATACTTAGTTGGTAAGTTTCAAATTTTATGGATTACTTCCTTAAAGCATATTTATTAGGGTTTAACCAAACTTATTAGAACTTTGAGGATAAAAAATAATAAACTATAGATTAATTTAGGAGAATTACAATAAGAATTTTTTAGATTAAAAGAATGATGGTGCCTCTTATAGCCAAATGCAATAAAAGATTATTTAACAATGACTTTTTCTATAGAACACTCCTAACCCTCTTTTTTGTCCCACAAAAAAAATGTATACAATACTTTTTTCTTAGCAAGGAAAAAAATTAGAAATCATAGATTAGTATTGTCAAATAGAGTTTATATGTTATACTATATTACTTTAGTGATACAACCATTTTCTAAGCTTATTATTGTTTATTCATTCATATTAATTAACATTTATTTTTTCACTCAATGCACTCAAAATGTATTTAGTTAATATATNCACTTTTTTCTTAGCAAGGAAAGAAATTAGAATTCAAAGATTAATATTGTCAAATAGAGTTTATATGTTATATTATATTACTTTAGTGATGCAACCATTTTCTAAGCTTATTACTGTTTATTCATTCATATTAATTAACATTTATTTTTTCACTCAATGCACTCAAAATGTATTTAGTTAATATATTTAATTATTTAACTTGCACAATATAATTTTTGTTTGTGAGGATTTTAAGCAAAATAGGATATTAAAATATATGGGCATTTACATATATATATATCACACAATTCTCATGTATTTACATATCTTACATCTAAACATTCATATTTACATTCATATCACTCAAATATTTAACATCACATTAAAAATATCATCCTTTACTATATTTTTAAAAATAAAATACACATTTTCATGCATAGGTTTATAACACAATTTATCAAATTTTGAGTGTAAAATATGTAAATACATACAGAATTGTGTGGTATGTTGTAAACTTCCCTACAAGATGATATAAAATCTCAAATCATTTTTAAACAAAAAATGCTTCGATTCAAATTAAAAGCTATCTAGAGCTCCGATTTCAATGTTTTAACAGTTGAACTGACAGTCTCAACAAGTCAAACTCAATGATAACAAATTTGACCCAACGCGAGTCCAATCAAGTCTTGATCAAGTCATTGAACAGTTATTTGGAGGCTCTGAGTATTTAATTAGATAGTCAAACAAACTCTAAATTTGACACACTTATAATCAAATCGAGCATCGTGATAACAGAAATNGATATAACGTGAATATAACCCCTCTGCACCATATGTATAACCCTGACGTGCGCATTTTTTTTCCCCAGAGAATTGGGTCGATAATGTGAGCCACAAGGTACGCTAGAAAGCAAAACAGCNAATATAACGTGAATATAACCCCTCTGCACCATATGTATAACCCTGAAGTGCGCATTTTTTTTCCCCAGAGAATTGGGTCGATAATGTGAGCCACAAGGTACGCTAGAAAGCAAAACAGCTTGAATTTAAAATTTTAATAAATAATAAAAGTGAAAGGAATATGAAAAATAGGCTCATATTAAAATTAAAATAAAATTAAAGAAATTAAATAAATATTAATCAGATCTTATCGTTTAACTAGATTGGATACAAGTAAAAACTAAAAATTAATACGGAGCCCAAAAATCCATCAAATATAATTTATTTTAATTCTAAGAAAAAAAACATCAACATAAAATAATATTTGATAAATAAAATTAAACAACCAAGTGATTTCTTATAAAAGCTCCAACTTATTGACTAAAAACTCCCAATATGAAAGAAATTAAACTATGGATGTCTTTATAGAAAGGCTTCAACTTGTCATAAATTGTGAACATTTTGCATTGTTTTCAAACGGCTGACCAAAAGTCTTCAAAGTCAGCAGATAACGACCGTAATGCCTTTCAACATGAGAGTGCATAGTTTTTCAACAAAAAATTACAATGAGTAAGAAAAAGTTAAATAACAGAAAGTGTTTCCATCCAGCTTAGTTAATACTTAGGGCCCATTTGGGACAACTTATAAGTGCGGCGGCATTTTTGAAAGCATCGTCTAACTGTTTGTTTTGTGCATTTTTTAAAATGTTGTCTGCCGCATTTGGATTTTTTACACTAAACGCAGACAGCTGATTGACCCTCGCAGTCGACCTGCGGGCTGTGTTTCAGGATAAGCTGCTCATCCTGAAACGCACAAGCTGTCCCAAACAAACCCTTAATTGTCGCTCAATTTGGGATTTCAATTGCTACTTACCATTGCAAGTTAAAACCATAACTTGTTAGGTAGATTAAGAAATAACACACCATGGATATCATACTTACACCNTACTCCCAATATGAAAGAAATTAAACTATGGATGTCATTATAGAAAGGCTTCAACTTGTCATAAAATGTGAACATTTTGCATTGTTTTTAAACGGCTGACAAAAGTCTTCAAAGTCAGCAGATAACGACCGTAATGCCTTTCAACATGAGAGTGCATAGTTTTTCAACAAAAAATTACAATGAGTAAGAAAAAGTTAAATAACAGAAAGCGTTTCCATCCAGCTTAGTTAATACTTAGGGCTCATTTGGGGCAACTTATAAGTGCGGCGGCATTTTTGAAAACATCGTCTAACTGTTTGGTTTGTGCATTTTTTAAAATATTGTCTGCCGCATTTGGATTTTTTACACTAAATGCAGGCCGCGGGTTGACCCTCACTGTCGACTCACGGGCTGTGTTTCAGGATAAGTTATTCATCCTGAAGCGCACAGGCTGCCCCAAACAAACCCTTAATCCTTGCTCAATTTAGGATTTCAATTGCTACTTGCCATTGCAAGTTAAAACCATAACTTGTTAGGTAGATTAAGAAATAACACACCATGGATATCATACTTACACCTACTGCGCCAAGCACTTGGACATTTTACGGATTATATGTAAGATTTAAATGCAATTTTAAATAGTTTAATAAGGAAAAGTGAAGAATCTTAAGATCATAATCTAATTATTAGAGGATTTATTAAATTTTAAAATTGAGGGCTCCTAACTTTTTGCACTTGTTCTCTAATGTATCCTAGAGCTACTNTAAGCATTTGGACATTTTACGGATTAAATGTAAGATTTAAATGCAAATTTAAATAGTTTAATAAGGAAAAGTGAAGAATCTTAAGATCATAATCTAATTATTAGTGGATTTATTAAATTTTAAAATTGAGGGCTCCTAACTTTTTGCACTTGTTCTCTAATGTATCCTAGAGCTACTCAAACAGATTGAATTTGTTTAATAATTCTACTTAAACTATGAGACAGTTTATTTGAGCCAAAGATCATATCTTCAAAGAAAAAATGAAAAAAAAAAATTGTATCCTTCAACATATCCTAAGATTAAATTCAATATAAAAAATTTTTCCCAATCTTGTTTNTTGTATCCTTCAACATATCCTAAGATTAAATTCAATATAAAAAAATTTTCCCAATCTTGTTTATCTGTATTTGTATTTCCTTTATAGTCGATAGCCAGCGTAAAATTTATCGAAATAAATCTTGACATGAATCATTTCGATCTTTGTGTAAGTGTTAGGGCGTCCATTGGAAACGACGTGTTGTATAGCCTGAATACAGTGAATAGTGTGCAAGGGACGCTACGCTGGCACCCGGGGTGTAGTGCAAATAAGTAAGGGTTCTCATATTACTGACGGATGCAGGCAAAGAAGTTAGTCCATAAAACTAATGAAAATAATAATAGGATAGGATCTTGAAATATAGATACTCTCAATGATAAATTAATGGAATTAGTTGACATTATGATTCATAGAAAGATTAATATCTTATGTATTCAAGAAACTAAATGGGTTGGAGAAAAGGATAAGGAGATTGATGACTTAGATTCTAAATTTTGGTATTCTGGTAAAAGTCGCACTAGAAATGGTGTAGGTGTAATTATAGATAAGAGTTTGAGAGATAATGTTGTAAAAGTTTATAGAGTTGGAGATAGAATTATAACATTTAAGATTATCATTGATATTAAGATTTTTAATATTATAAGTGCTTATGCTCTTCAAGTAGGTTTAGATATAGGGTCAAAAGATAAATTCTGGAATGACTTAGAAAACTTAATACAAATGATACCTCTTGAGGAAAGAATTTTTATTGGAGGAGATTTAAATGGACATGTCAGTAGAGTGGTAGAAGATTTTAGAAATATTCATGGTGGCTACGGTTTTAGAGTGACTAATGAAGAAAGTAGAGCTATTTAAAATTTTGTTTTTTGCGTATGATTTTATTATTACTAATATTTTATTCTAGAAAAGAGATGAGCATCTTAGTACTTATAAGAATGGATCTAATAAAGCAAAAATTGATTATTTTCTTATAAGAAGAAGAGATCTTCGAGATTGTACAAACTGTAAGGTCATTCAAAGTGATGATTTAAATACCCAATATCGTTTATTAGTTCTAGATTTTAAGATGATGAGTTGTAAATTAAAGAATATTAGGACTCATTATCGTAGAATTAGATGGGAGAACCTAAAAGACACAAATAAAATTATTTTTATGAGTAAAATTCAAGATTTCAAAATTTAGGTTGTTCATGATGAAGCAAATGCTATGTGGGATAAAATAACAAATATTATTAAACAAGTAGCAAAAGATGTATTTGGAAAATCAAAATAAAAAGTTTCTTTAAATAAAAATAGTTGGTGGTGGAATAATAAGGTGCAAGAGAAGATATAATATAAGAAATTATGTTATAAAATTGGTTTAAATGTAAAAGCTTAGAGAACTAGGAAAAATATCAAACAGCCCGCAGGAAGTCTAAAAGAACAATATGTAACGCTAAAAATTGTGCTTTAAAGTTCTTTATAATAGATTAAATACTAAGGAGGGTGAAAAATATCTGAATAAATTAGCCAAACAAAAATAAGAAAAAAGTAATGATTTAACTCAAGCAAAGTGTATTAAAAATGAAAATAAAAAAGTTTAATTTCTTAGAAAAAGATATTCAATATAGGTGGGAGAATTATCTTGATAAACTTTTTAATGAGNCAAAAAGTTTAATTTCTTAGAAAAAGATATTCAATATAGGTGGGAGAATTATCTTGATAAACTTTTTAATGAGTTTTCTGAAAATACGATTGACCTTAGTAATCTTAATATCATTAATAATAATACTAAAACATTTTATTTTTATCGTCGCATTAATAAAAAAGAAGTTGAGGAGGTTTTAAAGAAGATCAAGGGTGGAAAGTCTATAGGACCTGAAGATATCCCAATCGAAGTTTGGAAATGTTCAGGAGATCTGGGAGTTTCTTGGCTACTAAACTCTTTAATATTATTTTAAAAACTAAAGAGATGCCTCAAGAGTGGAGGAAAAGTATTTTGGTCCCCATTTTTAAGAATAAAAGGGATGCACAAGAGTGTGCAAATTATTGAGGAATTAAGTTGAAGTGTCATACTATAAAATTATGGAAAAGAGTAATTGAACATATGTTAAAACGTATTACAAAGATTTCTCATAATCAATTTGGATTTATGCCGGGCAGGTCTAGTATGGAAGTTATACATTTATTGAGAAGTTTGTTAGAGAAGTTCAGTGTTAACAAGGAGAATCTACATTTGATTTTTATTGTTTTAGGGAAAGCTTACGATAAGGTTCCAAGAGATATCCTTTGGAGAGTTCTAGAGAAGAAAAGTGTTGATATGACTTATGTTCAATTCATTAAAGATATGTATACTAGAGTTGTAACTTGTGTTCAAATTGAAAGAGGATTGAACAATTATTTTCCTATTTCTGTTAGATTACATCATGGATCAACTTTAAGCCCATATCTTTTTTCTTTAATTATGGATAGTCTTAGTGGACATTTACAAGATGTTGTACCTTGTTGTATGTTTTTTGNGATACTCTTACGTCGACTCACTATGACATATGTGGCAAGTTACTACTTTAGCTTTCTACTACAATCTATGTGATCAACTGTTATCATTGTAACTCTCCACTACGATCTCTGTGGCCAACCAAAGCTCTTCCAACTGCCAACTCTTCAGTCTCTCAAGCCAAATCATCTCTATTGCAGCTACCAACCACTTTCTATGTAGCTAATTGCAACAACAACTTCCAATTACGGCTTATGAGGCTAACTATTACTGCATCTACCAACCACGACCTACATGAACAACTATAACCAATGTAGCTAACTGGTACCACAAATTCAAAATATTGTCTCTATGACCGATTGATGATACTGTAGCTACTAACTATGACCTATATAACTAATTGCTACTACAACATCAAACTATGACTTTTATGGCCAATTGATGTTATTGCAACAACCAACCATTACCTATGTGACGAATTACAACTATGTGACAACTGTTATTACAACTTTCAACTATGGCATCCACAGTCAACTGACGTTATTACATTCTCCAAATATGGTCTATGTGGCCAATTAACACTATTTCAATCATTGACTAAAGCTTTTATGTCTAACAATAGTCTTTGTAAAAACCAGTTATGGCCTTTGCGGCCCGCTATTATTATTATCGTCANATTATTACATTCTCCAAATATGGTCTATGTGGCCAATTAACACTATTTCAATCATTGACTAAATCTTTTATGTCTAACAATAGTCTTTGTAAAAACCAGTTATGGCCTTTGCGGCCCGCTATTATTATTATCGCCAAGAACTACATTTGTTATAGTCCAATCACAACAATTAAAATAGGATGACCATTGTACACCTATCATTATCAAATGGGAAATATTAAATAACATGTTTAACATTTTATATATTATTTATTGAGGTTCATTTTGGGTTAAANTTATAATAGTTGAGCAACTTTAATCACTACATTTAATTATAAAAGCTCTATATTAAGCTTGGCTTATTATGCCATTTCTTATCTTTATTGTGCTGACACAAATGTTCAATGCTTGCAAATGTAATCATTTATATGTACAATGAGCACAAATTATGAGGATTTTCATTAGTCATAAATGTGGTTATAAATAGTCAAACAATTTCATATAGACATTTCTAACTCAAAGCTCCACTGAACTTCTACCATAATGATAGCATAATGACGCCCAAATAAATATACAATATCTAGTTCTCTATAGCTAAATGAAGCATTTTAAGAAAATATTTTCGCAGCGCTTACATGGCAGCAATATGTAAAAGCATTGTCAAAAAGATCATAATGATAGTGGCATTCAAAAGACACATGACAACAGTATTTAAAGCGTTGTGGTAGCGTATACAATATTGTTATTTCAACTTGCCTCCCCCTCATATGAATCAAGTCCTTCTTTTATCTTGGTTAGCCATAGGTACATGATATGCTCGATTAGATCCTTACTTCGTCAGCGCATGCAACCTTTAAACAAGGAAAAAATTTGAGTACGATAGATGTACGCAGCGCTGCGTATGATTTTGAGGTTATACTGAGGGTATAAGGGGTTTATATCCACGGTATAACCCCTTGTAACATTCATGTAACCTTCTGTAACTTACTTGTAACCTACTAATAAATTCTTAATATATGATAACAGAAGCGCGGAACTTANATCAGCGCATGCAACCTTTAAACAAGGAAAAAAATTGCGTACGATAGATGTACGCAGCGCTGCGTATGATTTTAAGGTTATACTGAGGGTATAAGAGGTTTATATCCACGGTATAACCCCTTGTCACATTCATGTAACATTCTGTAACTTACTTGTAACCTACTAATAAATTCTTAATATATAATAACAGAAGCGCGGGACTTATTTGTAGGTTACAAATAGGTACCCTCCATATAACCTCGAAATCGTACGCTGCGCTGCGTACGTCTATCGTACGCAAATTTTTTCCACAAATTGTAATTTGCATAAGATAGAGATATTTTGAAGATATTAAATAATTTACATTAATATTTTTTTATTCATAATTTTTAATCATGTAATTTGCATGCTAAATTTGAATTTCCGGCTATGTAAGTCATTGGATTTTGAAATTAGGTGGTATATGTACTAAATGGCGTAACTAAAGAATCTCTTAAAATCAGAGCATTGGGATGGTGTCCATTTAAAAGATTATGGATGATGTTGCTAAAGGAATAGACACAAATCAATGATGTCAACTTGTGGCATAGTGGTCACAACTAGATGGCCAATTTTTCATTATAATTTGTTTAAATTTGAATTGAACAAAAAATTTAATAGTTTATTGTAGATGAGGGAGAAAGAATGCCAAAATAATAATAATAATAATAATAATAATAAAATAAAAAAAAGAGTTGTCCTCCCAGAATGAGTCTGATTAGCTCCGCTAGGAGACAAACAGAAACTGTATTACATTATATTCTTAATAAATTGTAATTATTAAATATATCAAATTATTTTTTTTTCTTTTCCAGGCTATTCTTGATAGACTCCAGTTTTGAAGACTTAATATGATACATAAGGACGAGACATAGTCATCTGAAGATGCTATGGAGAAACGAGTAATAATATTAGTTTTATCTATTTATAGTGATTAATCAAATAAATTATATTGACATTAACTAAAAACATTTTTATAATTTAGACACAAGCTTGTGCAATGTTAGAGATGAAAGAATTAACTCCTAAATATGATAATATAGAAGAAAATGAGAGAGCATTCATTGTTATCATGTATCCTGAAAACCCCTGAAGAGTGTGAACATAGGGGTTTGGAGTCACTTCAACTTTATTTTTTCCACAAAATACCACAACTGCATATAAAAGCGACAATATGTCTATTCCTGCTCGATTTGAAAGATTAGATGATGATGTGCATGACTTACGGTATGAGATGAGATACTTCATAAAACAAATACGGTCGAATTATTAACCAGAAGAAGGATCACACACGATATAATTTCTTAAGTACTTAAAATTTTTATTTTATTTTAATCATATAAATATTATAAATTGATTGTGCTTTTTGTTATAAACAAGGATGCAACAAACATTATNATTTTTCCACAAAATACCACAACTGCATATAAAAGCGACAATATGTCTATTCCTGCGATTTGAAAGATTAGATGATGATGTGCATGACTTACGATATGAGATGAGATACTTCATAAAACAAACGCAACCGAATTATTAACCACAAGAAGGATCACACACGATATATTTTCTTAAGTACTTAAAAGTTTTAGTTTATTTTAATCATATAAATATTATAAATTGATTGTGCTTTTTGTTATAAACAAGGATGCAACAAACATTATTCTTATTGACGAATTGAGAGGGAATCTCACGCAGTGTTCATCCTTACTTTATGCACTTTGGTTTAATGCATTTTTGTTTATTTTATTGTAAGGTTGCTAGAGGTTTATCTCATAAGCTACTAGATGTTTTAACATTTAATGGATGTTTTTACTTAGTTCGTAGAATTTATGTGTTTTAAAACTCACTATATATTTTTATTGTAAGTTATTGGAGATTGAACTAATGGATTACTATACATTTTGATGTATTTGAGATATTAGTATGATTTCATATGAATTATGTATTTTTTTTGTTGTTCATTGGCTTTCATATTAGAGGCATTTACATGCACACGACCCATTTCTATGTATTTACATACCTATCACAGACTTTAGCATTTACACTTGTATTACAAAGTGCAAATACAAAAATTGAAGTTTAGTTGTTTGACATATAAATATAAAAAATGAGTAAATCTTCTTTNGGGCTTTCATATTAGGGGCATTTACATGCACACTACCCATTTCTATGTATTTACATACCTATCTCAAATTTTAATATTTGCACGTGCATAACAAAGTGCAAATACAAAAATTGAAGTTTAGTTGTTTGACATATAAATATAAAAAATGAGTAAATCTTCTTTCATATATATTTTTATTATTCTATATGTAAGTTTATTAAAAAAAGTTATAATTATAAAATTAATTAAAAAATATTGAAATTAGAATATCACAGTACATACCGCTACAAAAGTCATCGCAACTAAAACCTTCCCCGACGCTCCTAAAACTACTATTATAAGAATACTTTGCTACTATTGTTGCGTCAACACCTAGCGAAACAAAACTTTTGAAGACTACTTTAAAACTATTGCTAAAAGTCTTTGAAGCACTAATAATTGCAGCACTTTAAAATCAGCTGCAATGAAAATAACACGAGTTTTTTACTACTTCGATAGCCTATATAAAATGTTGTAAAACCTTTTTTTTTTTTTTGTAACCTTTTGTTTTTTTTTATTTTATTTTTACGAATTATTTGATATTAAATTTATACTAACATGTTCATTCATTACATGATATAAAAATTGTAATATTGTGTCAATTGTAGTGACTAATTTGATATAAAAATTGCATAAAGTGATTTTGAGCTCTTTCTCGGTTAAATGTACTAAGTAAATGAGTAAAATTAATTTTTTGTTGATCCAATAAGTAGTACATTTTATAATAACTATAAGTAACTATTTATAATGTAAAAAAGAGCATCGAACTTATTATATTACCTAATGAATATATATACTATTATTANTTATAATAGTAACTATTTATAATGTAAAAAAGAGCATCGAACTTATTATATTACCTAATGAATATATATACTATTATTATTTTATCTCAAATATTTTATAATTTTATTTTTTTTTATGTGTTTACATATCTCACATCTAACCTTTCATATTTACACACATAGAACTCAAAATTATAGTATCATATCAAAAACGGTTAGGTATGACTCATATACCATAAATGAGGCAGATGCTGGAGCAGAGCGAAGCCCACGAGCGGAGTGGAGCGGAAGAATCTGTTCAATCGGGGGAGTTTCATTATGTGGGTTGGTGGTGCGGGGNGTTTTTTATGTGTTTACATATCTCACATCTAACCTTTCATATTTACACACATAAAACTCAAAATTATAATATCATATCAAAAACTGTTAGGTATGACTCATATACCATAAATGAGACAGATGCTGGAGCGGAGCGAAACCCACGAGCGGAGTGGAGCGGAAGAATCTGTTCAATCGGGGGAGTTTCATTATGTGGGTTGGTGGTGCGGGGGCAACACCCCGCGGTTTGGTACATGGGTAATTTAAGTAATTACATATTATACTATAGGGTTATATATATGTTTTGTTTATAACCCTAAGTGAATCTCTGTGACTCTGAGATTCTGAATCTTGTATTTTGTACTCTTTTTTGAATATTGAAAAGAAAGTCGACACTCTGCTCCCGAGAATATAGACATTTTTGCATAACCTCTAAATCTTGGTGTTCTTCTAGATTTGTGTTGATTCCTATTTTTCTTTGCCCTAATTTCTCAACAAAAATAATATTATTTTCTTTTTTTGAAAGTGAAGTTCACATTCTTCATATATATGTTNGAACCTCTAAATCTTGGTGTTCTTCTAGATTTGTGTTGATTCATGTTTTTCTTTGTCCTAATTTCTCAACAAAAATAATATTATTTTCTTTTTTTGAAAGTGAAGTTCACATTCTTCATATATATGTTTTAAGCATCAAAGTACTATGTAAATAAGAAAAGTCTTGGCGTGAGAATTGTAAATACAAAAAAATGGAAAAAATATTACATTAGTACTACGCACGTAGAGTAATGTGCGTAGCCAATGAAATCACGCCACGACACCCCGCACGNTAATATTACATTAGTACTACGCACGTAGAGTAATGTGCGTAGCCAATGAAATCACGCCACGACACCCTACGTGACAGGAAAAAAAAACGGCGCGGTAACACGGGGAATATTCCTCTCGTGTTATTCATGTGTTATTTATGTGTTATTGTGTATTATTCATGTGTTACTGATGTGTTATTGTGTTATTATAATACCAAAAATATTCTCAGGACACAATAACACATGAATAACACACAATAACACCATAATAACACAGAGAAATATTCCCGACAGAGAAAAAATGACGCGGTAACACAGATGAATATTCCCCCCCATGTTATTCATATGTTATTGTGTGTTATTCATGTCTTATTGATGTGTTATTGTGTTATTATAACACCAGGAATATTCTCAGGACACAATAACACATGAATAACACAGGGGAAATATTCCCCGTGTTACCGCGCCGTTTTTTTTCCTGTCGTGCGGGGTGTAGTGTCGTGATTTTATTGGCTACGCACGTTACTCTACGTGCGTAGTACTGATGTAATATTTTTTTCCTTTTCTTGTGACTTTTTTTTGGTTCTTATAATCAACGCAAATATGTCACCCATTCACAATTGTAGTTGGTGTTAATTCGTTTTTTTCATTTTAATGACATGAGACCACCCTTATTTGACACACATAGATCAAACTAAACCAAATACTACTTAATATTGGACATTAATACCCACATCCAACCAATAATTTCTTTCTTCAACTCCTCTCTTAGATTAGATTTAGCTATCTTTGAACATTTCTAGGTAATAACTTTTAATGATATGCAAGGGTTTATTTTTAGTTAATAATATTCTTTAGTATATAGCTTATTTGGCCCGGCATAGGCTGAGGCAAAAGATAGATCTTCTGTGGGTCCCCCGCGGACCCGGATACTATTACGTCTATTTTTCGGTTTTGAGATACAGAGAGAAGGAACCATTGAGGATCGATCTTTCTTTCGATCGGTGCGTATTTACGATTTGAAGTTTCATGGAGAAAGGAGAGTCGTCGAGCCCGGTATACGAGCGGCAGAAGAGCTTGTCAGGGGGGTCGACGTCCGGCAACCCTACGTCTCCAATAATGTCTCCGATGAACCGACACGTCCGATCAGGATCCGTCGGCATTGTTAATTTCCGGCGAACGCAGAACTCAGCGGCGCGAGCAGCTGCTCAGCGCCTCGCTCGCGTAATGGCACACAAGCAAGCCGAAGACGAGAGCAGCGAAGACGACGATGTTGCCGCTTTGCCGCCGATTGAGCTTTCCACTCCACGTCGAGCTAATCGGTTACCCTC
>JXCR01130519.1:0-11500 GCA_002079205.1 Phalaenopsis hybrid cultivar
TGGAGAACTCGTAACAACCGTTAAATTTCATATCATCGACGCCAAGACCTCTTTTAACGCTCAATTGTGTCGACCGCTGATTCATGAGCATAACATGGTTCCATCATCCCTACACCAGTGCATTAAATACCGCAAAGATGCAAATTGCATCAAGGGAGATCTATAACCATTTTCAGTGCATGAAGTTGGTATCTATGAAGATGCTGCCTACTACGCGCCTCCAAAGAAGACTGTCTTCTTACATGAAATTTTGACAAACAGAGATAAAGATTCAGGAGAATCACAAAAAGGAGGCCATACAACTCCGCTTCAACAACCTTCTACCACTCCCCTACGACGAGTTGGTGGAGGTTCTTCTAATTCTTGCACCCGAGGTTGAGGACGGGGACGCGGACCAGGAAAGATCAATTTAATTGTTGAACGAACTAGAACAATTATCAACATTGGTGATGAAGAAAGTTCCGAAGATGAAATAATGATGACGAAGCAGAAAAAACCTCAGTATGAGATATCCCTAAAAGATACAGAGAGGAATGAATATGAAACGATGTATGATCGGATAAACCACTATGTGGATACTATGACCCTCACTCCGATTCTCCCTCAAAAGGTCGAGAGCTTAGAGGTCAAGGAAGTCCGTAGTGTTGGTTCAAGGCCGATCAAATTTTACCGTACTTCTACCTCTACTGAGCTTGAAAAACATGAAAATTTGGATGTTGATTCTAATGAATTAATGAAATTGCCTTTTGGTTACTTCTCGCCTTGTGAAAATTAATTCAACAGGTACACTTACCAAAACAAATGCCAAAAGATAAATTTCAACTTTTTGAAAACCTATGGAATGGTACCTGGACACTTACCAAAACAAATGCCAAAAGATAAATTTCAACTTTTTGAAAAATTATAGAATGGTAAAAGGAAACTTACCAAAACAAATGCCAAAAGATAAATTTCAACTTTTTGAAAAACTATGGAATGCTACGAAATTTACCAAAACAAATGCCAAAAGATAAATTTCAACTCTTTGAAAAATTATGGAATACTAAAAATTTACCAAAGAAAATGCCAAAAGAAAAATTTCAACTCTTTGAAAAATTGTGGAATACTAAAAGACGAATTCCTAATTCAAAAGAAGGTCTCGGATTTGGTACAGTTGGACCAGTCGATGATTCTGAATTTTGCATGGCTGTTACTTTGAGTCAAAAGAGTATTTTCTCGATATAGAGGATGACTCTACTGATGAACCAATAGAAGATGCTCTCCCCCAAAATTTGAGGAGGAAATTAAATCTACTATCAATGAATTGAAAGAGATTAACCTCGGAACTGACAAAGAAATTAAATCCACTATCGATGAATTTAAAGAGATTAACCTCGGGAGTTAAGAACGACCCTGACCTACATTTATAAGTTCTCTACTTGATGACAAAGAGTCTGCAGAACTGGTCAAATTATTAGCAGAATTCAAAGATTGCTTCGCATGGAGCTACGATGAAATTCCAGGACTGTCAGCAGAGGTTGCAGTCCATAAACTTGTGGTGGACAAGAATGTAACCCCAGTAAAACAAGCTCCAAGGAGAATGCGCCTCGAGATAAAACAACAAGTCATCGCCGAGGTAAAGAAATTGATAGACGCAAACTTTGTTAAAGAAGAGCAATACCCCACGTGGTTAGCCAATATTGTACCTGTTAAAAAGAATAGATCCACGTTTGTGTCGACTTCAGAGATTTGAACAAGGCATGTCCAAAAGATGAGTTTCCACTACCTATACCGGAAATGATGGTGGATATCACTTCGACACATGAAATTTTCTCCTTCATGGACGGATCGTCTGGGTACAACCAAATTAAGATGGCTCCCGAGGATGCAGCGCTTACAGCTTTCAGAACACCGATTGGAACCTTCTGCTACACAGTGATGTCGTTCGGCCTAAAGAACGCCAGAGCAACATATCAGCGTGCAATGACAAAGATTTTTGATGACCTCATTCATAATCAAGTAGAATGCTATGTAGATGATCTGGTCATCAAAAGTAAACGAAAAACAGACCATTTGTACGATTTGAGGATCATGTTTGAACGGTTACAACGATATGACCTTAAAATGAATCCCTTAAGGTGCACCTTTAGCGTCACCTCTGGGAAATTTCTAGGATTCGTTGTCCGTCATTGAGGAATCGAGATCGACCCGGATAAGATTAAATCTATCTTGAAAATGCCTCCCCCTAAAACATTGAAGCAGTTACGTTCCTTCCAGGGGAAGTTGGCATATCTGAGACGCTTTATTTCTAATCTCTCAGGTAGGTGTCAGCTTTTCTCAACATTAATTAAAAAGGAAGCCAAATTTATTGGGGAAGAAAAATGTCAGCGGGCCTTTGAGGACGTTAAACAATATTTAATGACACCTCCTGTTTTGGCAGCCCCTATCCCAGGAAATCGTTGATACTTTATACCGCGACTTTGGATGACTCTCTTGGAGCCATCTTAGCCCAAGTCAATGAGGAGGGAAAAGAAAATGCTCTCTACTACTTGAGTTGTCGTTTAATACCGATGGAGATAAGGTATCCACCTATTGAAAAGCATTGTCTGGCACTAATTTTTGCCGCTCAAAAGCTTAGAAATTACATGCTTTCTCACAAGATTACCCTAATTTCAAAAGTTAATCCATTGCAATATTTGATGACCCAACCGACACTCTCTGGACGTTTAGCGAGATGGTCAATAATCTTATTGCAATTTGATATAACTTTCATACCCCTCCGTGCTATCAAGGGATAGATTTAAGCAGACTTTCTCACTGCACACCCACTGCCAGCTGGGTCCTCTCTCAACGACGAGTTACCAGACGAGCAAATACTACAAATGAATTTTCTAGTGCACAGCGCTGGAAAATGTACTTCGATGGCGCTTCGTCGGCCAGGAAAGATAAGGGATCAGACACAGTTATACCAGGCAAGGCAGGGATCAGTTTGATCTTTATTACGCCAGATAAGGGTACGTTGAGGTTCTCATACCACCTGACAGAGCCATGTACCAACAATGAAGCCGAATATGAAGCTTTAATCACCGAATTAGAATTGGCAATTTTAATGGATATAACAACATTGTCATTTATGGTGACTCTCAACTTGTCATCCAGCAAGTCGTCGAGAAATACAGAATTCTAAAACCAAGGTTAGCAGAATACCACCAATACACGATGAAGCTCCTAGAGCAGGTTCCTGAGGTGACTTTCTACCGAATTCCTAGGGGAGATAATGCCCATGCCGACGCTCTAGCAAAACTCACTAAGGAAATGACTTGTCCCCCGGAGGATACCACCAAAGTCACGGTGCAAGGAAAACGAGTCTTGTCTCAAAATGACTTCGAAACTCTACACAATCTTGGAGAAGAGGAAATGATAATTACAATTGCAAACATCAACGAAGATTGGTGCAAGCCATTCAAGTCTGAGGCACACCACATCACAAGAAGGGTCATGTCTTACGCCCTGGTGGGAAATGTTCTCTATAGAAGATCGTTCGACCAAATGTGGCTACGGTGTTTGAGCACAGCCGAGGCATAAAATATTATCAAAGAAGTACATGCCGGATTGCATGGCGCTCACCAGTCGGGGCCACAAATGAAAATGAAGATCAAAAGACTCGGATATTATTTGCCAGCAATGATGTCCGGTTGCATGGATACAGCCAAAAAATGTCACCAATGCCAAGTGCATGGGGTGGTCTTACCCCAACCTCCGAATGTGCTGCACCTAATTGTTGCCTCGTGGCCATTCGAGTGTTGGGGCACAGACATAATAGGTTCGATAGACCCTCCATCTTCTAAAGGACACAGGTTCATTCTTGCCGCTGCAGATTACTTCTCGAAATGGGCAGAGGCAGTACCGTTGCATGAGGTTACGACACAACACGTCCTTCAATTTTTTAAAAGCCAAATCGCATACCGTTTCAGAGTACCGCAAAGAATAATCTCTGACAATGGGACAACTTTTAAAAGTACAAAGATCAACAATTTCATCAGAAGACATGGGATAGATTGGAGATACTCTACAATTTACTATCCTAGAGCAAATGGTCTGGCTGAAGCTTTTAACAAGACACTGGTATAGATTTTGAAGAAAACACTGGATGAAAATAAAAGAGATTGGCATAACAAACTGTTAAAAGCCCTGTGGGCCTACCGGACGGCTTTCAGGACTCCCACTCAATGTACACCTTATATGCTCGTGTACGGGACCGAGGCCGTGCTACCGCTAGAAATCCAGACACTGTCTCTTAGAGTCGTCGTTGCTAACCAACTCACAATGGAAGAAAGTGCAAAAATCACACTTGAAGAACTGGAGAGTCTCGAGGGAAAACAATTGGAAGCACAACAATATTTGGAGCTCTACTAGGCAAAGATGATACAAGCCCATGACAAATTGGTTCGCCCAAGGACATTCAAAATTGGTGACCTCGTACTTGTGCTCAAAAGACCTATCCTTGCTCGCCGCAAAATAGGTGGAAAATTTGAGCCAACTTGGGAGGGACCATTTGTCGTTGATCTATACATGAGGAGCCTACCAGTTAGTGGACTTCCGGGTGAAAGACCCATGTTACTGATAAATGAACGATACCGGAAAACCTATTACGCAACCTGATGCTGCTCAATGTCGCTTGCCTCTGCTTTCCTTAGAACTTTGAAACTTTGATTTTTTAAGGGTTATCTATGTGGCCAAATGTTTATGACCGGGTCCACCGAACAACAAATTTTTGACAATGTAACAAAGAACAAATGAAAGATAATCATAAATGAGTGAATAACAAAACAAATTCCTTATCAACCAATTGAAATTAAAACTTTAAAAACAAATTTTGCAAAATTAAATTGTGATAAAAATAACAAGAAAATAAAACAAACCTGTTGAGTGGATAATTCCGTTTTCGAAATTTCCTACTCTTTGTGCACGCAGCACAACCATCGTTATCTACACTAACTCTCTGCACATTCTCGCAGAATTTCACATCCTGCACATAACTCCACAAAGCTCTACGAATCTTCTTCAAAATCAACCTTCTCATATAACACACTACTGCAAATTCAACATCCCAAGCTCTTTGTAAATTTCATATCACATCTTCAAATCAGTACCTAAATCATGATTCTTACATCTTTGAATTGATACCGACATTTCAATTCTCACATCTTTAAATTGAAATCTTTGAATTGATACCTACATTTCAATTCTCATATATTTTAATTGATACTTACATTTCAATTCTTACATCTTTGAATTGATACCTACATTTCAATTCTCATATCTTTGAATTGATACTTACATTTCAATTCTCACATCTTCGAATTAATACTTATATTTCAATTCTCATATCTTTGAATTGATACTTATACTTCAATTCTCATATCTTTGAATTGATACTTGCATTTCAATTCTCACATCTTTGAATTGATACTTACATTTCAATTATCATATCTTTGAATTGATACTTACACTTCAATTCTCATATCTTTGAATTGATACTTACATTTCAATTCTCACTTCTTTGACTTGATACTTACATTTCAATTCTCACATCTTTGAATTGATACTTACATTTCAATTCTCATATCTTTGAATTGATACTTACATTTCAATTCTCTATCTTTGAATTGATACTTACGATTCTCACATCTTTCAATTGATACTTACATTTCAATTCTCACATCTTTGAATTGATACCTACACTACATTTCAATTCTCACCATCTTCGAATTGATACCTACATTTCAATTCTCACATCTTCGAATTGATACCTACATTTCAATTCCCATATCTTTGAATTGATACTTACATTTCAATTCTCATATCTTTGGATTGATACCTACATTTCAATTCTCATATATTTGAATTGATACTTACATTTCAATTCTCATATCTTTAAATTGATACCTACATTTCAATTCTCATTTCTGAATCAGTCCTACATTTCTGATTCTTTACATTTGAGGTCGATCCTTACATTCCGACACCTTTTTTTGAGAATTGACCTACATTTTAATTCTCATTTCTGAATCAGTCCTACATTTCTGATTCAATACATTTGAAGTCGGTCCTTACACTTTGACTCTCTCTCTCTCACTCTCTCTTTTCGAGTTGATATTAGAATTTCAAGTTCCACCTTGGGGTCAACACTTATATGTTGACTCCCATCCCTTGGAAATTTTTGAAACTTCATAACTCAAAATCTACTCTCCAATCCCCAGCAAGAGTCCCTACTTCTTGACTTGATTAAACACACACCTGCTAATTCCCCGGCAGGAACAAATCACACACACGACCCTACGCATACTTCCGGGTCTGTTGACTTAGGAGTTTGTATTGGTTTTTTTTTATCTCATCAGTCAAAACCAATACGCGCGGTGTGCTTTCCCTGCACACCACACCTATTGGGGGTCCATTTGTTGACCTCAATTTTTGTTGAGGTTTAGTTTTTTCCTCTTTAGTAGCCTATGGTCTAGCCAAAGGACTTTTCCTGTTGACTATTCCTAGAAAACTAGACATGGAGGCCTCACCACTAGAAATTTCAAACCCTTCTCCACTCAACTTGAAGTTCCACATATTGCTCTCAACCTCTAAATACTTAGTAGGTGGGGTCACTGTGGGGGAAACTCAAGATGAGTCACCCTTAGGATTGCTGGACCTTAGGGTTGACCTTGGGTTTTGGTATGAAGCTAAGGCATTCACTACACTCATCTACACTCATCTAAACTCACAATCACTCACAACCATGAACTCAAAATTTCTAGCCTAGATCCCTTGATTTTTTGGGATACTCATGTAGATGGTCCCCTAAACCTAACTCACAACCCTGAACTCAAATCTCTAGCCTAGATCCCTTGATCTTTTGGGATACTCATGTAGATGGTCCCCTAAACCTACTAGCAGGGATATGGTCTGGCTAGAACCACTACATAGAGGACCCAAAATGGGGTTTCCATTGGTCCAAACCTAGATCCCTTGATCTTTTGGGATACACTAGCCCTAGCTATGCCACTATGTAGAGGACCCAAAATGGGGTTCGCATTGGTCCATGGCTCTATGTGCCCTAGGGCTATGGTTTAGCTAAGACCACTATGTAGAGGACCCAAAATGGGGTTTCCATTGTTCCATGGCTTATTGGTGATGATTGGTACCTCAACTCTACCAAAATACCTATCTTGGTCTTTTGCCCCTCTTAGGGCTATGGTTTGGCTAAGACCACTATGTAGAGGACCCAAAATGGGGTTTCCATTGGTCCTGCTTATTGGTGATGATTGGTACCTCAACTCTACCAAAATACCCATCTTGGCCTTTTACCCTTGAAGCACTCCCAAATTACCAAAATACCCCTCTTGAGCTCAAAATCCCAAAAATTCCAAAAATTACCAAAAAATTCCAATAAATTCCAAATAATCCCAATTTCATTTCTCTAAACTACCACATAACCCAATTTGGCTAATTTGACTAACTTTAACCAAAACCCCCAAATTGCCCTTTAAAGACCCAAATTTCCCCAAATCCAACTCAAATGTCCACCAATTTGTCTTTAAAGATCCAAATTTCCCCAAATCCAACTCAAATGTCCATCAATTTGATCTCAATTGACCTCAATTCCAATCCTAAACTCAAATTCACTTCTTATATGACCAAACTAAACCAAATACAAGCTCAATTGGTCCATTATTTGAGCCCAATTTTGATTCCAATTTTGACCATATGACTTAATCTCACCAAATTGAACTCATGGCATAGTCAATTGGCCCCAATTGATGTTGCAAAATCTTGATAACATTCAATTGGCCCCAAATTTCACCGAATTGATTGCTTCAACTTCCAAATTGGCATCCAATTCATGTTGAAAACTCTTCATGAGGTCCCTATTGAACATTCACAACAATCAATTTGGACTTAGCCCAAGGCTAACCCAAGCTAGACCCAAGCCTAGCTATTGACCATTAAAAATAATCAATTTGGACTTAGCCCAAGGCTAACCCAAGCTAGACCCAAGCCTAGCTCAACATGAACCAAATTGAATAAAGTTCAAAATTCCTTCAAATTGGCTCTTCAATTGGACTCAAAACCACTTCCATCTTTCACCAAAGGTGTTCCTTATGATAATCTACACCAAATAAAATAATTGTTTGGGCCACTTGACAGTGCTAACCTAGCCCAAACCCAGGTTTTGGTCATTTTCACCCACTTGGACCCATGCACTAAATGTGACCTAACCACCCTAAGGCCACCAAATTAACACCACCACAGCCATTAGTTGGACTTAGTGACCAGTCCAAACACCATGAAATCACATAAATTAAGCCATGGACCAAAGGTCCCCAAAATTAAGGGATCTTATTTCCAAAAATGCACATGCTTAAAATATCTTTGTCAAATCAAAACACATTTGCATTAAATTGCTGTGATGGATTCTTCTGGGTTCCCTAAGCTCCTAGCCACCTCCCCCTAGCCGGCCGGCCAGCCTAGTGGCTGGAAAAGCCCAAAAATGAGATCCACTCCCGTGGCACCTCACCCAAATAAAACCTAAAGGCCAGCTCTTCCAAATCAAACTATGGATCTCCTCTACCCTCCACCTAAGCACCACAATGCACCCAAAATTATGTCTTGTGGGCCACCCCATGGCCATTTTTTTATAAAACTCACCTCCCACGGCCTTGGGAGGTGTGCTGAAATCTTCTTAGAGAGGCCTCACCAAACTTCACACAGAGCTTCCTTAAGATCTCCTCAGTGCATTCCAACCATTTTCCCTCACCCATTCCCATTGTCGGAGCTCAATTTTGAGCTTGAAACCCTGCCGGAAACTAGGACAGAACCCAATGCACCTCCACACTCCACCAAACTTCAATTTCTTGTGCCCACACCTTAACAAGAGTGAAATAATCCAAAGCCCCATCAAATCTCCCTTTCATAGAGCCTCTACCATAGCTCTAGACCAACACCTGAAATCTGGCTTGGTCAAATTCATATCTAGGACCTTACACCAAGATCAGGAACTCAATCCCTAGCCTTCTTGGACCCCAACAAACGTGTCGAGCACCTATGATCGAAGCCTCCCTTCTCAGATCAAAGGTATAAAACTCCTCCTCCTCCCGAGCTTATTTTGATTCTCCATATACTTAAGCTTGATTTCATGGTGCCTTAGCCGCATGGATGTGTTCGTCTCACTTAGACGAGTCCATAAGATCAAACCCGAAGTGATTTGGTTGAGTTTAGGCCGAGATCTTAAGGTTTTAGTGCGGACGGGCACGGGATCATCCTATCGGGGACGATGATGGGGAGTCATTGGATCAAGCGTGTATTAAATGAATGGGGGAGATCGCACTGGACAGTACTTCAGGACATGAATAGCGGGTTGAGTCAGCAAGCTACGTGGACAACAGTGTCCAACCCAAGCGTGCCACACATGCTTTCGGAGCCGTCGTAGGTTGAGGTGGCACGCAGGGTTTAAATAGAAAAATAGCGGTATTTTCTTATTTATTTAATACCCAAAACTTTAAAAATACATAGCATTGTGTAGAAAAATCACAAAAATAAAATAAAAATACCCTCTTGCTCAGTGAATAGAGGAGAACAACGTGGAATAATTTTAAAGTCTATTTGATGCATTAAATATTTTTAATTAATTAAACACTATTTGGAATCATTTGACTCTCCATGCATATTGACACATCACGTTGGTTTTAAATTTTGACATGTTATAGCCTCTGTCAAGGGAAGTATTCTATGATTTTTCCAAAGTTAGAGAGGGTCCCTATACAGAGACCCATATTTTTCAAGTTATTTCACATTATTTCCTTAAAAGAATCTTGGAAATTAGCATATTGGTTATTAAATCCCAAGAAAATTTTGGAAGGTCCACCATGACCAGATATGGGTCAAGTCATTTAAAATATCCTTAAATTTTATGAATACTAAATCACTAAGATAATTAATTTTGAAAAACATAAACATTTAAATGACTTGACTATTGACCTCCACTGTGACTTATGATCCAGAAAACTCATCATAAAAGTTTCAAAATATTTCAAGTTCAATTGATAACATAAATTGATTTTTAAAGATAATTACCACTCCTAACATTTAAATGATTTTTAAAAATCAAAATATAACTCAAAAAATTATGAAACCTTAGTTTTTTGAGTTCTCTGTGATCAGGGATATTTTTTAAAAATAAATTAATATTTTAAATAAAAAATTTTTTGAGTTCTCTGTGATCAGGGATATTTTCTAAAAATAAAATGATATTTAAAATAAAAATCAGTTCTCTGTGATCAGGGATATTTTATAAAAATAAAATAATATTTAAAATAAAAACTTAATTCTATGTGATCAGGGATATTTTATAAAAATAAAATAATATTTAAAATAAAAACTTAATTTTTGGCCTTCTATGATCAGGGATATTTTATAAAAATAAAATAATATTTAAAATAAAAACTTAATTTTTGGCCTATCATGGATATTTTATAAAAATAAAATAATATTTAAAATAAAAACTTAATTTTTGGCCTATTTTAAAAATCAGGAATATTTTCTAAAAATAAAATTATATTTAAAGTAAAAACTTGATTTTTGGCCTATTTTAAATAGGTATTTTATAAAAATAAAATGATATTTAAAATAAAAACTTAATTTTTGGCCTATTTTAAATATGTTTTCTAAAAATAAAATAATATTTAAAATAAAAACTTAATTTTTGGCCTATTTTAAATATTTGAATAATTAAAAATCCATAAAAATCACAACAATAATAAAACTCATGGAAATGTTCTAAATTGCTTCCTAATAATTAAAAATTCATAAAAATCACCAAAAGTAATAAAACTCATGGTGTCTATTCTGAATATTTAAATAATTAAAAAATTCATAAAAATCATAAAAATAATAAAACTTATGGAAATGTTCTAAATTGTTTCCTGAACACTTAGCAAAAATTAGAACATTTTTCCTGGTTTTCTTAATAAAGATTTTGAATTTCAAAGCTTAAAAATAATTTTTAAAAGGCTAAAATGAGTTTTCACTAAAATAATTCCAATAAATCAAGGAAAAATCAGAAAAATATAAAATTTTCTCCTCTAAGTTCTCTAACCTTAGGGAGATTTTTCAAAAAATATAAAACTTAGTTTTCACTACCTAAAGTATTTTATTTTTATTAAATAACCTAGAACTTAAAATAATTCTAATAAATCGTAGAAAATTCAAAAATCATGAAATTTTGTCCAAAGACTTTTCTGGTCTAGTTCTACCTCCAGTAAAAATTTCAAGGGATTATAATTTACCTTGGTCAAGTTAGGAATTTTCTTCGAAAAATCCTATTTTTGCATGAAAATAATTACATAAATTAAATTAAATTTTGAAAAATCACATTTTCTCCTCTGATGTCTTAATTAACCCATCAAATGAGGTAGGATAAAAAATTCAAAGTCATTTGAATTGAATTTGACAAATTATGAGGTGTTAGAGCCTT
>JXCR01130519.1:11533-24923 GCA_002079205.1 Phalaenopsis hybrid cultivar
GTGTTAGAGCCTTAGGGGCAAATGTGTAATTTTGGAAATTTAGCCTTAATTAACATTTAGGCTTATGTCAAGGAGGGAAAATGGGTAACTTCAAATCTTAATCAAATTATTTGATGCTTGAAACACAAGGGGTTAATTGGTAGAAACCAATCTCACTTTCTTAATTAAGATTAATAATTAGACAAGGGGTTAATTGGTAGAAACCAATCTCACTTTCTTAATTAAGATTAATAAATTTCTAAACTATTAAAATTTGGAAGTTTATTAAAATTAAATGATCCTGGGCTTAGGGGTATAACTTTTGAAGCATTAAAATTTGGAAGTTTATTAAAATTAAATGATCCTGGACTTAGGGGTATAACTTTTGAAGCGAGGGGGTTAATTGGTAGAAACCAATCTCACTTTCTTAATTAAGATTAATAAATTTCTAAATTAGAGTTAATTGGTAGAAACCAATTGCACTTTCTTAATTAAGATTAATAAATTTCTAAATTATTAATGAAGTTTATTAAAATTAAATGATCTTGGACTTAGGGGTATGAATTTTGAAGTCAATAATTAATCAATTTAATACTCCTATCTTGATTCAAACCAATCTCACTTTCTTAATTAAGATTAATAAATTTCTAAATTATTAAAATTTGGAAGTTGTTAATTGGTAGAAACTAATTGCACTTTCTTAATTAAGATTAATAAATTTCTAAATTATTAAAATTTGGAAGTTTATTATCACTTTCTTAATTAAGATTAATAAATTTCTAAATTTTGCACTTTCTTAATTAAGATTAATAAATTTCTAATTTATTAAAATTTGGAAGTTTATTAAAATTCTCAATTAAGATTAAAAATTTCTAAATTATTAAAATTTGGAAGTTTATTAAAATTAAATGATCGGATTAAGATTAATAAATTTCTAAATTATTAAAATTTGGAAGTTTATTAAAATTAAATGATCCTCGACTTAGAGGATTGTAATTTTCTAAATTATTAAAATTTGGAAGTTTATTAAAATTAAATGATCCTGGACTTAGGGGTATACTTTTGAAGTTAATAATTAATCAATTTAATACCCCTATCTTGATTTTCAAATAAAATCCAAATCTAGTAATTAATCAATTTAATACCCCTATTTTGGTTTTTCAAATAAAATCCAAATCATGAATTTTGACCACTTAAAGCTTAACCCTTTAAAAACAAATTAAGACACTCATCTAGGCCTTAAGGGTTTAGTGATGACTTAGGCTAAATCAAAAATTGATTCAATAAATAAACATAATTAAATCAAACATCCTTGAAACACCACTAAGCCCAATTAGGATTAAAAATAGCTAAGTGTTCAAATTACATAACCTCTTTAAGATCTTCATCCCCAAAATTTTCAAATTAAATGATAAGTGACAATTACCCTATTCTTAGGGATAATTGAGACATCAGGGTTCACTGAGTAATTTGGGTATTTACAGGATGAACCATTAAGAAATATAATAAGTTTAAATGGACTCGACGCTTTTTCACCAGTTGGTGAGAGGGAGGCATGGACCTGCTTCCCCCTCCTAACTTGTTGGAGACCTCAGAGGCCTATTAAACTTAATATTCTTCGCTCAATGAAATCATCCTTAATTAAACTTTTAAGGACTCACCAAGATATCGCATAGGGTTAGGAAAATCGCCAAAATTTTTCCTTTCCTGCTCTTCATAAACTGCCTTAACATGCATTTTAAGTTTCAGGTGGTGGAACCACCAGAACTTACCTTTTCTGCTCTTCATAAATTTCCTTAACATGCATTTTAAGTTTCAGGTGGTGGAACGTACTTTCCTGCTCTTCATAAACTGCCTTAACATGCATTTTAAGTTTCAGGTGGTGGAACGAGAATTCGCCAGGTACGCTTTTACAGTTTATAGTACCGTCTTTCTTCTGCCTTTTCCTTACATGTTCCATGCCTGCTCTTCATAAACTATCTTAACATGCATTTTAAGTTTCAGGTGGTGGAACGAGAAGACTCGTAGGTACACTTTTACAGTTTTCAGCATTGTCTTTCTTGTACTTTCATACTGTACTTTTATACCAGTGTTGTCTTTCTTGTACTTTCATACTATACTTTTATACCTGCAAATTTGCATGCTAAACAAAGTTGTCACTCTGCATGAAAACTAAAACTATCTGGATAGCCACAAAACCAAAACCATAACCCGAAACCAAAACTGAAATCAACTAAGATAAAATTCACCCCCACAACATTTAAAATATAAAACAACTGAAAATTTAATCACAAACATCACATAAAACCACAACTTCAACTAAGTTAAGATGTCTCTATCGGATGATCGGGAATCCCTCNACTAAGCCCAATTAGGATTAAAATTTGGCTAAGTGATTCAAATTACATTAACGTGCTTCGTCAAGGGTCTTCTCCCACATAATTCTCAAAATTAAATGATAAATGATAATCACCCTATTCTTCGGGATAATTGAGACATCAGGGATTCACTGAGTAATAAGGGTATTTACAGGATGAACCATTAAGCAACATAATAAGTTTAAATGGACTCGAGGNTAACTGCCTTAACATGCATTTTAAGTTTTAGGTGGTGGAACGAGAAGACTCGCTAGGTACGCTTTTACAGTTTATAGTACCGTCTTTTTTCTGCTTTTTCCTTACACGTTTCATGCTTGCGTTTACCTACATAAACTTGCATGATAACCATAACCATAACCCAAAACCAAAATTAAAAATCAACCAAGATAAATTTCACCGCCACAACATGCAAAATATAAAACAACTCAAAATTTAATCACAAACATCACATAAAACTAGAACATGCAAAATATAAAACAACTCAAAATTTAATCACAAACATCACATAAAACTACAACTTCCGACATTCAAAATATAAAACAACTCAAAATTTAATCACAAACATCACACAAAACTACAACTTCATTAAATTAAGATGTCTCTATCGGATGATCAGGAATCCCTCGGAGGAGGTAACCTACGGTTGCTAACGAAAAAATATAAAACAACTCAAAATTTAATCACAAACATCACACAAAACTACAACTTCAACTATTCGAAATATAAAACAACTTAAAATTTAATCACAAACATCACACAAAACCACAACTTCAACTAAATTTAAATATAAAACAGCTCAAAATTTAATCACAAACATCACACAAAACTACAATTGCAACTAAATTAAGATGTCTCTATCGGATGATAGGGAATCCCTCGGAGGAGGTGACCTACGGTTGCTAACAAGGCTTCCCACGGTTTAAATGAAATTATAGAACTCATTAAGTTGGGTTTAGTAAGTTCATTTGGACTAAGTGAATCCAATAGAAAATAATAATGCCGGAACGAGTGAACCGTAGGATCCTAACCAGTGTCACTCTAATCAACTTCAATATGCCCTCTATGAAATTTAAAGAACTTCAACCATAGGGCCACCTGATTTGATATTATAACTTGACACACTAGATATTAAAGAACTTCAACCATAGGGCCACCTGATTTGACATTATAACTTGACACACTAGATAACTAAAATTCACCGCGGCAGGAGCTTGGAACTAGCATGGTGGGCAGCACGACCATCTTGAACAGCAAAATCTGTCTTCCCCAGCTAAACCAATCTTCCTTCTTTAGACTTAAACAACAAAGCCATAGGACTTTGAGGTTGCTTGCTTATGCAACGTAAATCTTCACCTTATCTTTAGGCCTTTGCATAGCCCTGCTATACAATATAAGGCCTAACTCATCTTAGGATTCCGAGATTGTCGTTTGTCACGACCTAAACCCTCACATCTTCCAGGCTATTTGTGTGATCATTTCACATGAATGTAAGCCGTAACTAATAAAATTGGCAGGATGAAATACCTAAATATTTCTCTTTAAAACTGAAGCCAAACATTAGGATAGCTTGGGAAGTCACCAAGATTAGCCTTTGGATCCATGACATCCCCTAGTTCTTCATCCTTTGAATTCTACAATAAAATGTTTCAAATTTGAACCAATCCCCTTTCACACTTCTACATCCGATTTTGTTGAAGAGTCCTACCCTTTGAAATTCCTTGAAGATAATATTTCTTGATTTTTTCGAGAGTTTTCTTAGGTGACTTTGGTCATTTAAGATGTAATTAACTATAGGGGTTTGCCCTTATAGAAAGGGAGTCTTCTTAAGTGACTTTGGTCATTTAAGATGTAATTAACTATAGGGGCTTGCTCTTATAGAAGTTTTCTTAGGTGACTTTGGTCATCTAAGATGTAATTAACTATAGGGGCTTGCCCTTATAGATCTTCTTAGGTGACTTTGGTCATTTAAGATGTAATTAACTATAGGGGCATGCCCTTATAGGAATTTCGGTGACTTTGGTCATTTAAGATGTAATTAACTATAGGGGCTTGCCCTTATAGGAAGCATGTTCTATAGTGGCTTGCCCTTATAGGAAGCATGTCCAACCTTTGAAATTCCTTGAAGATAATATTTCTTGATTTTTATCGAGAGTCTTCTTAAGTGACTTGTCCTACTCTTTGAAATTCCTTGAAGATAATTTTTCTTGATTTTTATCGAGAGTCTTCTTAAGTGACTTTAGTCATTTAAGATGTAATTAACTATAGGGGCTTGCCCTTATAAGAAGCATGTCCAAACCCAGCTATTCTTTGAAGATAATATTTCCTGATTTTTATCGAGAGTCTTCTTAGGTGACTTTGGTCATTTAAAAGCGTTGAAGAGTCCTACCCTTTGAAATTCTTTGAAGATAATTTTTCTTGATTTTTATCGAGAGTCTTCTTAGGTGGCTTTGGTCATTTAAGAATATTTCATGATTTTTATCGAGAGTCTTCTTAGGTGACTTTGGTCATTTAAGATGTAATTAACTACTTTCTTGACTTTTATCGAGAGTCTTCTTAAGTGACTTTGGTCATTTAAGATGTAATTAACTATAGGACTTGCCCTTATAGGAAGCATGTCCGAACCCAGCCTACCCTTTGAAATTCCTTGAAGATAATATTTCCTGATTTTTATCGAGAGTCTTCTTAGGTACTTTGGTCATTTAATATGTAATTAACTATAGGGGCTTGCCCTTATAGGAAGCATGTCCGAACCATTTGGTCATTTAAGATGTAATTAACTATAGGGGCTTGCCCTTATAGGAAGCTTTTCTCGAACCGTCCTACTCTTTGAAATTCCTTGAAGATAATTTTTCTTGATTTTTATCGAGAGTCTTCTTAAGTGACTTTAGTCATTTAAGATGTAATTAACTATAGGGGCTTGCCCTTATAAGAAGCATGTCCAAACCCAGCTATTCTTTGAAGATAATATTTCCTGATTTTTATCGAGAGTCTTCTTAGGTGACTTTGGTCATTTAAAAGCGTTGAAGAGTCCTACCCTTTGAAATTCTTTGAAGATAATTTTTCTTGATTTTTATCGAGAGTCTTCTTAGGTGGCTTTGGTCATTTAAGAATATTTCATGATTTTTATCGAGAGTCTTCTTAGGTGACTTTGGTCATTTAAGATGTAATTAACTAGAGGGGCTTGCCCTTATAGGAAGCATGTCCGAATCCAGCTTAATATAAACCATATTTAATCCTTTATATTAAATAGGGGAACTTGTCAGCAAATACAAAGGTTTTGCAGACCAAAAACATCATACTTTCCTTAGTTTATTTGATCGAGCCTCATCCTCAAGTCTTGTGTTCATTCTCCGGGATAAATACAGGATTTTAGGTACAGTGCTCTTTCATTTTAAAACTATGAAAAATATGGGGTCAGTTTGATTTCATACATCAACGTCTTTTCGAAGCGAGCAATGGGATTTTGATTCCGGTGACCGACAGCTTCTTACGGGCAAAACCAACACCCCAAAATAACACCGACACATGATAATTGGGAAATCAGAGATGAGGGATACGTAAGTTTCTCTGCTTCGCTGCTTAATCCAATTTCAAAACAATGTCATTTCTTCATATCTGCAAAACTACTACCTATCATGAAGATTAGTAGAATTACAAGAGAAAGTGTAATTTTAAACTATTTCATTCAAATGAAAAAACCCATTGATGTGGGGTCAATTATTTTCAAATATGTTATCAATATTATTATGAATGGGCCAATATATGGACTTGGACATCCTTCTACAATTTTCCTACTTTACAGTCAATCTCAAGTTCTATATGAAAGTTGGAAAAAGTTTTACTTCCTTGGGAGCCCATGATTCCTGTTGATGGAAATTATATAGGGAATGTAAATAAAGCATTAGATTGCATTTTGGGCCATTCATCACATGCTTCAACACCAATGATGCCACCAGTAGTTGGAAGTTCAATATTTTTGTAGAAGGGAATGAAGAAAATAGAAAGAGAACTTTAGAGTATTACGAATGCAATAGAAAATCTTAACTATCTTTTTGATCACCTAGATTGGAGAATGAAGGTGAGCTTTTATCATACAGGAACAGTTGAACCAGGAGTGGTACACTTCAAGAAAAATAGATGGATTGATGAAAATTAGAGCGATCAGTTCCCGTACCGACCCTTCTACAATTTTTATGTCCATTACCAGTCTATAGGAGATATTAGAGGAGGAGAGAGTGCTAAAAATGAGGCAGATTAAAATAAGAAGTTGGACTCTCTACTATTTTAAAATAGTTATGTTTTAATGTAAATGTGTGGATTTGATTTACTTTACTTCGCTTTAGAGCTTTGATTATGTTTATAGTTTAGTGTCAGTGTTCTAGTGTTGTGGCTTGATTTCGACGCTGAATTATAATTTAGTTTGCTATGAGGATGTGAAAATGTGATTAGAAAAAAGTATTTGTCAAAAGTGTATTTTCATATATAAGAGTTATTTTGGTATTGTTTGTGAATTGTTTTAAGATGAAAATTTGTTTTCAAAAATTCTAAATAAATTTTTGAGTAAATTAAGATAAAATTGAAAATTAAAAAAAAATCAAAATAAGAGTTCTTTTGCCACTGGCGCCGACAGCGCAGGCATGGGGGCCGAGAGTGCTCTCGACCCGAACCGACCCAAACACCTTTAAAATTTGTGATTTTCACAGTGAAATGTCATTTTTACCCCTTGAGTCACCTTCAACCTCTAGTTTTTGCCCATAGGGCTTGCTATTGCTCGGATTTGAGGCAATTTTAAGGCAAACAAAGTTTGGATTTCATTTTCTCTAGGTAAGAACTACACTTTGAACTCAATTTTTTTTATTTTCACCAAGGATTTATCTTACATTTCCAAGATCCAAAATTTTGAGAAAATACTTTGGGAAAGAACTCTTAGTGGATTTAAGTTTAAAACATTTTACATTATGATTTTTGAAATTTTTGGGAATTTATTTGGATTTTATCAATTTTTTGTAGATTTACCATCGCACTTAGAACAAGCAAAGGAAAGAGAAAGATAGATTTTGATGATCAAAAGTTTGTCAATTACAAGGCCAATATTTGCTTCAATAGTCTATGTACAACTAAAAAAGTGATTCCGGATCAAGGAATTAAAAATCCAAGAGGAGAAGTCGAGAGATTAATCAATGCTCGACAGTGGAAGAATTTCCGCTACTTTACTGTCGAGGCAATTATTGGTGTAGTGATGGAGTTCTACACCAATTTTAAGAAGTCTTCTGAAGACTGTGTGCTTGTTTGTGAGAAAATGGTGGAGTTTACTCCAAGGAAGATTAATGAATTTTATCAGTTGGATGATGTGTATAGTTGCCAGTATAAATCGTTTTCTACTACAAATGAGGCCTTGGACGAGATTATTTCCTTTCTTACTGATGGAAGAGGAACCTGGATGGTGAAGAATGGAGTTTAGGTAAACTTTCCTCTTTATATGTTAAATGTAGTATCTAAGGCCTAACACTATTTTATTTCTGGAAGAATTATACCAACAAATCATCATAGTGAGGTTACTAGGGATAGAACCATCTTGAACTTCTGTATCCAATAGATCAAAAGGATAGATGTAGCTTCTATTATTTATAGGAACACTCGATCTATTGCTTTTGGAGAGACTGCTGTAGGTTTAACACACCGTGCCCTGACCTTCACACTATATGAACAGGCAGGAATTGATAATAGACTAGATGAGGAGAAGATTGAACCTCTAAAACATACTGGGCCTGCCAATGTAATAACTTATGAATCTCATGTTGGATGGATATCTTGAAGTAGGACTAGAGATATTACTTCTACTTCAGGTACTTCTAATACCCCTACTATCCAAGAACTTATGGAGAAAATGATGATCCAACAAGGAGATATTTTGAGAATGGATCATAGAATGGAAAATATGGAGGGCAGAAATGCTCACTTTGATGATTTGATAAGACAGAAGTTTGAATACGATGCTGCTTATGATGATGTAATGGTCAAATTTATGAAGGGTGATCACTCAGTTTAGTTTCCTACTCACCCTATTTTTACTCCATATCAGCAGTAGAACTTGGATGTAGAAGATGAACAAGACGATGATTGGTGATGCTTTAGTTAGATTTTTGTTTAGTTTATGTTTAATTGTACTTTCTTGTTGAGATTGTTTATTTGTGGATTGTGATATTTTATTTTTGTTGTATGTTGTGTTGTGAACTTTAGATTTGTGAGACTGTTTTTAATATTGTTATTAGTTTTTAGTACTTTGTTGGATGTTGTTGACCTCACTTTTGGTTGAGGTCTAGAATTTTCTTTAGTAGCCTAGGTCTAGCCATAGGACTTTCCTACTACTAGTCTTAGAAAACTAGAAAAGGTATCCTCACCATTAGAAATTCAAAACTCTTCTCTTTATTCAACTTTAAGCTCCACATATTGGTCCTAACCTCTAATATTTAGAAGGTAAGATCATTATGGGGGAGCTCAAGAAAAGTTCCTATAGGGCTACTTGGCCTTAGAATTGACCTTGGGTGTTGATTTGGAGCTAAGGTACACCATACCCTCATCATGCCTTAACAATATCTTCACAATACCCTAGCTAAGACCCATATATGGGAACCCAAAATGGGGATTTCATTGATCCATGGTTCATTTAGAATGGATATCTATCCAATTCTACTAAAATGAGGGTTTTATTGATCCACAGTTCATTTAGAATGGATATTTATCCAATTCTACTTGAGATATTAATCTTGGGTCTTTTGCACCTAGACACCTCCAAATTACTTAACTGCCCTTGGAACCCAAATTTGGCCAAAATTCCCCAATTTTGCCAAAATACCCAAAATTGATCAAAAATCATTCCAAACACTTTGAATATATCCAAATTTGACAAAACTGACAAAAATTTCCAAAAGTAGCTAAATTACCAAAATGCCCCTCCATGACACAAAATTCCAAAAAAATCCAAAAATTCCCAAAAAATCCCAATAAATCTAAAATATTTCCAATTTCATTTTGTACAACTACATCATAGTCCAATTTGGTCAATTTGACCATCTTTAACCAAAACCCCTAAATTAGCCCCAATATTGGCTAACACCCCAAATCTCAACAATTGAATGCTTTAAACCTCAAATTGGCATCCAATTTTAGTTGAAAATCCTTTGTAAGGTCATTTGTGACCAAACACAAAAATAAATTTGGACTTAGCCCAAAGCTAGCCCAAGTTTGACCCAAGTTTAGCCCTACATGCTTAATTTAGGTCTAAATCCAAACCCATCAAAACCCATTCAAATTGACCATCAAATCAACTTCAAAACAACTTTCATCCTTCATGAAAGTTGTTCATCATGGTTTCTTACACCAAAAAAAACATATAATTTGAGCTTAGCCATAAGTTAGCCCAAGTTTGACCCAAGTTTAGCCCTACATGTTTAATTTAGGTCTAAATCCAAACCCATCAAAATCCATCCAAATTGACCACCAAATCAACTTCAAAACAACTTTCATCCTTCATGAAAATTTTTCATCATGATGTTTTACATCAAATACAAGAATCAATTTGGACTTAGCCCATGGCTAGCCCAAGTTTGACCCAAACTTAGCCCAATATGCTTGTCAATTTGGACTTAGCCCATGGCTAGCCCAAGTTTGACCCAAACTTAGCCCAACATGCTTAAACCAATTTGAGCTTAGCCCAAAGCTAGCTCAAGTTTGACCCAAACTTAGCCCAATATGCTTAAAAATCAATTTGGACTTAGCCCATGGCTAGCTCAAGTTTGACCCAAACTTAGCCCAATATGCTTAAAAGAAAATCAAAAATCCACCAAATTGATTAACCAATTGACCTCAAAATGACTTTCACTCTTCATCAATCAATTTGAGCTTAGACCATGGCTAGCCCAAGTTTGACCCAAACTTAGCCCAACATGCTTAAAATGGGTCAAAAATCAAAAATCCACCAAATTGATTAACCAATTGACTTCAAAATGATTTTCACCCTTCATGAAAGTTTAAAAATTCACCACATTGATTAACCAATTGACCTCAAAATGACTTTCACCCTTCATGAAAGTTGCTCATGGCTAGCCCAAGTTTGACCCAAACTTAGCCCAACATGCTTAAAATGGGTCAAAAATCAACTATGGCTAGCCCAAGTTTGACCCAAACTTAGCCCAACATGCTTAAAATGGGTCAAAAATCAAACAAGGCTAGCCCAAGTTTGACCCAAACTTAGCCCAACATGCTTAAAATGGGTCCAAAACCAAAAGCTAGCCCAAGTTTGACCCAAACTTAGCCCAATATGCTTAAAATGGGTCAAAAACCAAATCTAGCTCAAGTTTGACCCAAACTTAGCCCAATATGCTTAAAATGGGTCAAAAATCAAAAATCTTCAAATTGATTAACCAATTGACCTCAAAATGACTTTCACCCTTCGTGAAAGTTATTCCTCATACAAATTGATTAACCAATTGACCTCAAAATGACTTTCACCCTTCATGAAAGTTGTTCCTCATCTAATTTTGACCCAAACTTAGCCCAACATGCTTAAAATGGGTCAAAAATCAAAAATCCACCAAACTAGTTTGACCCAAACTTAGCCCAACATGCTTAAAATGGGTCCAAAACCAAAAATCCACCAAATAATTTGACCCAAACTTAGCCCAACATGCTTAAAATGGGTCAAAAATCAAAAATCCACCAAATTGTTTAACCAATTGACCTCAAAATGACTTTCACCCTCCATGAAAATTGTTCCTTATGGTCTCCTACACCAAATTCCATATTTAATTGGGCCAATTGACATGCCTAACCTAGTTAAAACACAAGATTTGGTCATGCGCACCATTTTGGACTTATGGCCAAATCCAAACCAATTGAGCTTGGTATGGTCAAATGAGCCTTACCCTAACTCATCTTAGACTAGGTTGAGTTTAAAACCAGCCACAAACCCATGGTTAAGCTTGATATTTATCTCATGGGTAAAAGGTTTAGTTTCGCCAACCACAAACCCATGGTTAATCTTGATATTTATCTCATGGATAAATTTTTAAAAAATTTTCTTAAAGGGATAATAAAGAGGTTAAATCAATGGACTTGTCATACCACATGTCCATACCCTATGGTGCCATTTTTTCTGATCATTATAAACTTTAACTCTGATCCTACCCTTTGTTAGCCACCTTAACCCAAGCTAAAACCCAAAGCCGTGAGCCCCCACATAGGCCAAAACCCAAATTCATGCCAAGAGGCCACCTCAGCCCAAATTGAGCTAAGAGCTCCTCTGCTTGACACCTAAGCAGTGGAGCTAACCCCTCATTTGGCCAAATAAGCCTCCACTTAGCCAATTTCTATAAAATCTACCCCACGACCATGAATAGTGGTGTGGTAAAAAATTTTCACTTAAGCTTACCAAACTCCTCACAGAGCTTCCTTAGGAGACCCTTAGTTCATTTCAATCCACTTCCCTCCCCCAATTTCACCATACAAATCCAATTTTGAGTTTAAATTCCTACCCGAAATCAGGACAAACCCCAATCCCAACCTACACAGCACCAAATCCCTAGTAGATTGGCCCTACATTTTCACAACAGTGAAGGAAGCCAAACCCCCATCAATTCCCCCTCTGAAATAGCCTCTACCATAGCGAAAGAAGCCAAACCCCCATCAATTCCCCCTCTGAAATAGCCTCTACCATAGCTCTCAACCAAGTTTTGATCAAAATCATACATAGGCTTTACACCAGAGCCAGAGGCTTCATCCCTAAGCTCTTTGGGACCTAANTCATTGAGAAATGAGAGAGATATTAAGATTTTAAAATGAACGGCTCTCGGTTAAGGCCATCGGGGACGATGAACGGATGCCGTCCATCCGCGCGTGTATTGAATGAATGACGGAGATCAAGCCAGATGATCCTATGAAACGAAACAGTGGGACACGTGGCAGCTGACTCAGAAGGCAGCGTCAAATAGGAGCGCGCCGCGTGGCTTTTCGACGGATCCGAGGATCCAGTCAGCCCTCGGTTTGAATAAATAAATAGGATATTATATAAATTCAGAAAATAGCTCCTAAACTTCAAAAATCCATATTTTTGTGTAGAAAATTCACAAAAATAAAATAAAAATACCCTCTTGCTCAGTGAATAGAGAAGAACTATGTGGAATTATTTTAACATTAATTTGATGCATAAATTATTTTTAAAAAATTAATTAGGGTTAGGGGTTTTTCAATTCTCCATTCATATGGAATTAATNATTCTCCATTCCTATTGACTCATCACCTTGACTCCAAATTTTTATATGTTGTAGCCTCTGTCTAGGTGAACAATTTGAGCATTTTTTCAAAGACATAAGAGATCTCTAGACAGAGATCTTAATTTTCTAAATTTTATGCATTTTTTATTCAAATAATTATAGAAAATTGTATATGGCTTAGAAAATTATACAGAAATTCATGTAAGTTCCCTATGGCCAGGGTAGTCTTAGGAAATAATTTCATAATTTTTAAGGATCAAAACATCCGTGTTTTGAGCAAATCCTAATTTGTTTAAAACATTTAATTTGGAGCACACAGAGACTAAAATCACTTTATTTTTCTTTTCCATTGTGGCTTATGAGTTAGAGAACTCACCATAAAATTTTCAAATTATTTGGAGATCATTTAATATTTTTAATTGATTTTTAAAAGTGACCATCAAATTTGAAACTTAAATAATTTTTAAAAATCAAAATATAACTCCAAAAATTATGAAACTTAGTTTTTTGAGTTCTCTGATATCAGGGGGATTTAATAAAAATAAAAATATATTTAAAATAAAATTTTAATTTTTAAGTAATTTTTAATTATTTTTAATAATTAAAAAAAATAAAAATAAATCATAAAATATTAAACTCATGGAAATGTTCCAAATTATTTCCTAAACACTTAGGAATCATTGGAATATTTTTCTAAGGTTTAAAAAATAAAGATATCTATTTTTAAACCTTAAAATGATTTTTAAGGCTTAAAAATAGAAT
>JXCR01130521.1:30294-45875 GCA_002079205.1 Phalaenopsis hybrid cultivar
GGAATATATTCATATCTGAATTCAGAAGGAGATAATGTACACCACAAAAAAATCAAAAGAGGAACGGTGGGGCACAGTTCGGTGAAGGTATTACATGTAGATCACATAGCAACCACAACATGTGATTGGTTGGCTACAATAAAAAAGCAATTCAAGCACCTCCAGGAGGCAGTGATAGTAAAAGTAAGGCTTAGATAGAATTCATAATAAAACTTCTGAATAATCATTAGCATTCACAAAAAAACAACAATCTAATCATCTACGCAGTACATAATGGCAGTTGGTCATGGCAATGAGAAAAGATAGAAGCAAGTCAAAATGTTTGCTAAGAAGCACAAAAATGACAAATGTGCTTAAACAATTTTTAGGATGAGCCGATTTAAAATTTTTTTAGTTTGGCTATTAACATAACGTTGCTTGAATGAGGCATGACCTTATGGCCTGTTTGAATTTTTTAGACATATAGTTTGATGAAAATAAGACACTGAATACGACACAGCAACAACAAGCCTTTATCCCGCCAAGTGGGGCGGCTGCTTGAATCTTTTTTATCCATTGCGTCCTATTGAGTGTCATATTTAATTTAAATCTAATAGATTACGATCATTTTTTATCCAATGTGTCCAAGTCTTTTTAGGTCTACCTCTACCTTTCTTAACAATATTCGAATCTAAAACATTAACCCTCCTAACCGGATCATCAGATGGTCGACATTTAAGTGCCAAACCATCTAAGAAGACACTTTAATCTTGTCCCCCACTGGAACTACACTAACCCTATCACGGATGTAATCATTTCGCATTGTCTCTAAGTGTCAAGTCACTCATCCACCTAAGCATTATCATCTCAACAACACTTTGTTTTATGCTTCTCTTTTAAAGGCCAACATTATGCACCATAGAGCATTGCAAGTCTCAACACCATCTTATAAAATTTTCCTTTCAATCTAAGCGGTAATTTTATATCACACAATAAGCCCAATGCATTCCTCTACTTCCAGCAACCAACTTGAATTCTACTAATAACATCCCCGCCTATATTATCATTACTTTGAACAATAGACCCAAGATATTTAAAACGTTCACAACTTTTAATGATTTGATCACCCATAGTTACAACTTTGTTACTAGAGCTACTACTACTAAAATTACATTAAATGCATTCAGTTTTAGTTCTACTCAAACGAAGTCCTTCAGACTCCACTGTAGACCTCCATAATTCAAGATTTTCCTAAACTCTTTCTCTAGTCTTATCCACAATAAGAATATCATCAACAAAAAAAATGCACCAAGGTATATCCTCCAGTACATGTCCAGTAAGAGCATCCAAAACTAAAGCAAAAAGATATGGGCTTAAAGCTGATCCCTAATGTAATCCAACTGAAGTAGAAAAAAACTTGGTCAATCCTCCTTCTGTTCAAACAAAAGTAACAACTCTAGTATACATATCTTTAATAACTTGAATATAGGTCATATCAACACATTTCTTCTCTAGAACTCTCCAAAAGACTTCTCTTAGAACCATAGGGTATGCTTTTTCTAAATCAATAAAAATCATATGTAAATCCTCCATATTCTATCTATACTTCTCCATCAAACCTCACAATAAACGTATAGCTTCCATAATAGACCTACCCAACATAGATCCAAACTGATATAAGAAATATTTGCATCACGTCTTGACCTATGTTCAATTATCCCCTTACATAATTTTAAAGTATGACACATCAGCTTAATTCCTCTATAATTTGCACATTTTTGTGCATCCCCTTTATTCTTAAAATTGGGGACCAAAATACTTCCTCCACTCCTCAGGCATTATTTTAGGTTTTAAAATAAAATTAAAGAGTTTAGTAAGCCAAAAAATTCTCAAATCTCCTAAATATTTCCACACTTCAATTGGAAAATCATCAAGCCCCATTTTTCACCCTTGATTTTATTTAAAGCCTTCTCAAATTCTTTGTTACTACAACGACGATAAAAATAAACATTTGTATATTATTAACGCTATTAAGATCACTAAGATCGATCGTATTTTCACAGACTTCATTGAAAAGTTTATCAAAATATCTCACCCACCTATGTTGAATATCTTTCTAAAAAAGCACATTTTGATTTTCATCTTTAATACAATTTACTTAAATCTTTGTTTTTTTTTCTCTTTATTTAGCTAGTTTATACAAACATTTTTCATCCTCTTTAGCATCTAATATATTATAAAAATCACTAAAAGCAGAAAAAGTATTCATGTAGCCGACCCCACTTAGTGGGATAAAGGCTTGTTGTTGTTGTATAGATTGATGTTCTACTGTTAATTTTTTAATTGCCTTTAGTACGCTTGCTGAAGAAGAAATAAAACTTTAGCTATGCCAAAATCGTATTCATTAGAGTTACAGCAATAAAATCACCTATAAGACAAACACGAGATAGAAAAAGAAATATTTCAATTTGGCTAGATTTTTCTAAATCAGTCCTGCACTCATTGCAAAATGTGCAAATTAAGTTACATTAGCTAGGCGCTTCTTCAACTGATCCATTCCAGATTTCAGTTGGAAGATCCATGCGATCATTATGAAAAGGGAATGTGTTGCAATCAGCAGAAGAGATTTGACGCTATAATGTTCACACCGCTCAAGGAATTCATAAATATTGATTGCAAGAGTAAAAATTATCACGCCTCAATATGCAGTAGGTTGAGATATCTCCACTGTTGCATGCCGCCTACACTGGCAAAACTTACTAATGGGCCTCAATCTTGAAAGATGGCAACAGCTACATATGCTGTGTTGATCTTCTTTGCAAGAAGCCGATGACATGAGCATATAATTGCAATAAAATTAAAAACCCAAGTAAAATAGTGAAGTCTGGCACCCAAGTTGGAAGTGAATAAAGTTAGGGAAGAGAAATCTGGGTTTTATCGAGGAAAAGGAGGATCTCACAACTTTACATATACAAGAATCAATAGTAACATATATAGTTCGATGACCCAACTTTCCAGCTATTTTTTTTAACAATGCTATGATTTTGCACATTGAAGATCAACTACAGGGTTTTTATAAATAGTGACCAAGACCTCCATATATAATTTAACTTAAAATTTATTTTCATTACAAGTAGTCCACAACAACTCAATATTAATAAACAAACGTGGGAGTAACGCTCCCATCAATAGGGGTCTCCAGTGGAGTTAATCAATAGTACAGATACGTGAATAAGGAGTTTGAAGAGAGGTTAAAATGCAGCATTGTCCAAGCGTATTAAAGTGATTCTTTTCATGATTTAAAATCATCAAGTCAAAAAAATCATGAGAATAAATCATTGCACCAGGCTTAATCATTATGTAAACCAGTGCATGTATCTTAAACTTTCCTAAGCTCAAGGGCTGAGAACCAGCACATTCATCACCAAGAGATGCAGATCCGTTAACGTATAATAGAGCACAGAACAGCACACATTTTATCTCAATTTAGAAAATAGTCATAAATGCATACCTAAAGCGAAAGTGTAACATGGAAAACTTGCATTCCTTGGAAGAAGAAATTCTTCCCTAGAAACAAAAAGAAGCAATGTTAATAAAGTTGTCAAATGGAAACCAGTAAAACCATTAAAACTGAAAAGCTTAAGAAAAAAAATCATTAGAAGAAAGTAATAGTTCAAAACAAATTTACCATGTTAAAGTTTCCTTGGAACGAGATGATCATCCAGCCAATTCCAGTGCAGAGGCAGAGGCTTCCAGAAACCAAAATATGGATCAGATATTATACAAAACTATTTTCAGGTTTACTAAATCATAGTAAGAAAATAAAGTGCAGAAAAAAACTATAAAAAAAAAAAAGGTAAGCTCTCAAAGTACATCTTTCAAGAGTTTATGATGTTGAGATATGGAGCCTAAAAAAACACCGACAACCGTAAAACAGGAATTCCAGACGGCATAACTACGCCCAGAGTGCAGCATCTATTTTGCAGATCTTTCGTTTTAGCTGTGAAACAAGGCGGGTAGGGTAATTACGCAGAGGAAAGGCATACCTATGCCACGGTTTCCTTCATTCCAGGCTCTGAAACAGAGCTGTTGGCATAATTAGACCGAGGAGCAGGCAATCATGCCAGGTGCGATGTGTCTCCCGATTCAGTTTTTAAGCCCTCAATTTAGAGCAAGCGAATCTTTTTGGAGCACAGTGAACTCTCGAAAGGGTTTTGTGTGGAACGGTGAAGTTTAAGAGGTGGATTTTGCTAGTGTAATTTCTAGTGCAAATAAAAGAGATTTTGGAGCAGAATTCTTGTAAGTTCATGGTGGAGAGAAGAGTTGAGTGGCATAAATTTCTGCATATTTCTATTATCGTAGTAAAAGTTTGGTATTGTGTGGCTTCGTGATTTTTTCATGTTCTCAAGTTTTTTCACATTAAATTTTGATATCTTTATGAGATAACTTTATTTTGTGTTTCTGCTCGATATTTTACTTTGAATTTCTCAAATTAATGAGCTCATTTTTCTATAGTGTATTTTTTATTGTAAAACGATCAAAGCACTAGCATCTATCCCTAGCAAGTGGTTTCAGAACAGGATTTCTTTTATGAAGTTCTTAGATTCAAGTGGGAGCAATGACCGACGAAATGAGGTACAAAGTGAAGAAGTTTAATGGATCAAACTTTATGTTCTAAAAAAGGGAAGTAAAAGATTTGCTATATCAGAAGAAACATTATTTGCCACGATAAGAAATCTCTAAGAAGCCTGAAACAATGACACTGAGCGAATGTGAAGTGTAGGATCGAACGACCCTATATTTGATCCCTCTTTCACTATCGTTGTCTATTACGTTCAACAAAGTGAATAAGAAAACTATGATAGATCTAATGACGACACTGATAATAATGTATGAGAAATAGTTTGCTTAAAATTAAATTTTGTTGATGAGAAGATGATAGAAGACAGTTCGATGACTGAACAGTTGAATAATTTTAATATTGCGATAGGTCAGTTATGTTATATGGATATAAATTTGATGATGAGGTCAGGGCAATGTTAATTTTATTTTCATTGACGGACGGCTGGGATGAATTGGTCACGACGGTGACTAACTCTTCAGGTCATATGAAGTTGAACTTCAATGGGCATTATTGGGTTAATATTGAATGAAGAAGTTCGTAGAAAAACAGTAAATGACGACCTTTTAAGTTTTGCGTTGAATGTTACAAATAGGGGAAAAAATCTAGATAAGAATACGGACAGAAAAATTTAAGTCCATAAGAGAAAAGCCCAGGTTAGATAGAGGAAATAGCAAAGATGAATATTGGAATTGTGAAAAGAACGAAACATTTCAATGACTGCAAAACTACAAATAATATTGGTGTTGGAGGTCAAGACAGGAATCCCTTTATAAATGTCGTGACTCCCTGATTTTATACCCAGTCAATATTGAATCTTAGATAGTAGATTCAAGTGCATCTTTTCATACACACCCCATAAAGAGGTGTTCAAAAATTACACTTAGAGTAATTTAGAGAAGGTTTATTTCAGAGATAACAAAGTCTGCAATCTCAAAGAAAAGGATCATATTGATATCATGCTGTCATATGTAAGAGTCTGAAAGCTTAGTGAAATTAGACACATTTAAGTCTAAAGAAAAAATTTGATCATGAGTGATTTGTGAAAGGTGACAAGAAGGGCAAGGGTGATGGCTTGGATCAACATTGAAGGCACTATTTACGTGATCAATGGGATGGCATAATCCATCAATGTGACTAGAACCAAAGTAGATGCAAGTCTTTCACACTGCAGGTTTGGTCATATGAACGAGAATGACATGAAATTTTTACTTTCAAAGAACAAGCTTCAAGTTTTGAAATTTGTGAATTTAGAGTTCTGTGAAGATTGCATATATCACAAGAACAATAAAGTTTATTTCCCCAAAAGTCAATTGTGAAGGTAAAGCAATTAGAGTTAGTATATACTGATGTAAGAGGTCTTGCTCCATTTCAATCCATTGGAGGTTTAGACAGTGTTGTCACTTCCATTAACAATCGCACAAGAAAGGTAAGTGTTTACTTTTTAAAGTATTAATCTGTTTATTTGAAGTGATTAAGAATTAAAAAGTCGCAGCAAAAATTGAGAAGCTTGAGGTTTAAGTGTCTCCGATGAGAAAATGGAAGTCAGTATCATAATCAGATGTCAGAAAATACTATGTTATAAAGAAGAACAGCATCACTTCACTGCTCTAAGGACACCACCGTAAAACAGTGTGGTTGAACATATGAATAGAATCATCATTGAGCATGCCAAGCTTATAAGGTTGCAAGAAGGTTTGTCAAGACAATTCTGGGCAAAAGCAACAAACATTGTTCTTTATTTGATCAATCAAATTCTATCGGTATCTTTGAATGAAGGCTTACTTCAATAAGTTTGGATGGACAAAAATGTAAATCTGTCTCATCTGAAGATATTTGGTGGTTCCACATATGTTCATGTTGATGCAGCATCAAGAAGTAAACATGACTCAAAATTTTTCAACTGCATTTTCATTTAGCATGACATATAAATTTGACTACAAATTCTGCAATTATGAGAATCAAAAGTTCATTAGGAGTAAAGATGTTGCTCTCAATGAAATAAATATGTACAAATAGGAGCATAACTCAGAATTATCCGCCAGTTACTTTAGAAAAATCCACACATGTTAAGATAGAAACTAATGGTAATCAGGATGGTGAAGAAAGAAGTCATCAATCTGATGAAACATGGAAAGTTTTTTAGTCACCTACTACTAAAGTCAGGAGACACATCTGAATCTCAAGACAGGCACAGAGGTACTGTTCTTCTTTGTACTGATTGTTGCTAACAATAGTGGTGAACCAGAGTGTTATGAAAATGTTACTCAACTTGAAGAATCAAAGGAGCGAGGGCCTGTCACGGATGATGAAATGTAATTACTAAAGCCAAATCATACATGGGACTTAGCGATATTACTAGATGATAAAAGAGCACAACACAATAAATGGGTCTACAAGTTGAAAACTAAACATTACTAGACAAAACTTGTTAAGAAATTTCAACAAAAAGGAGTGGACTACACTGAGATCTTTTCCCCTACAATGAAGATGACAATTGTCAGAGTTGTGATGAGCTTAGTAACAGAGAAAGATCTATATATGAAGCAGATGAATGTAAACACGGTCTTTTTACATGGAGACATAAAAAAATAGTATATGGTGCAACCATAGGGTTATGAAATTCTAGAGAAAAAAAATTAGTCAGCAGGTTGAAGAAATGTCTAAATATATAGAGGTACATGAGATTTGACATGTTCAAGTCTGACAATTGGTAAATTAAGTGCTTGACAGATCATTGTTGCTTCATAAACAATTTTGATAATTGTTATATCTTGCTTCTTTTGTATGTAGATGGCATGCTAATTGCAGGGGCAGAAAATTAAAAACTTGAATAAGCAAATATCAAGGAAATTTGAGATGAAGAATTTAGGTTCAACTAAGATCATCGAGATGAGAATCAACAGGGACATGGGTACAAGTACACTAAAGTTGTCTCATGCGGAATATGTTGAGAAGATCCTGTAGAGGTTCAACATAAGTGAGGCAACTAGTGTGCACTTCCTTGAGAAGTCACTTCAGGCTATCTATGAAATTATCTCCGAAGTCTGAAAATAAAGTAATCATAAATCGAAAGAACTTCGTATGCTTCTAACGAGTCGTGTAGTGTCAGACATGTATTGGACACGAACAAGACTTCGACGCGGTTCTATCAGGACATACAAGTGCTCAATTTAAACAATATTAAAAAAAGATACATTGGTCATACACAAGACACGCGTGTCCTAAATTAATGAATTAATTTTTTTTAAAAAAATTTAAAACTAAAATTAAATAATACATATATTTTTGGTAAAATTAAAGAAAAATTTGGATGCATATCAGTCAATTTTTTTGTATTTATATTTTAAACAGTTACATTTCAATTTTTACATATGTCACCTTACATATATATGAAAATGTGTATCACTTTTTAAAATTGAACCTAATATTATATTACATGTGATATGAATGATTTGATTGACAAATATAAAAATCAAAATTTGGGTGCTAGATATGTAAATACATAAGAATTTGGTGCGAAAGAAGCCATTGGTCATTTTGTTTCTTTTAATCAAAAATTAATTATAAAATACAAAATAATACATATATATATTTTTTATATATTTTAATTCTTTTTAAATATAATTTAATTTATTTTTAAAAATAAAAAGTAAAATATATAAAAATTATATCAACTAAAACAAGAAATAAACAATCATGTCAAACGAACTCTTATAAGTTTTTAAAAATTAGTGTTATTAAATTTCTTATTTTATCTTTTGTATTAATTTTTATTTTTTTAACAATATATATATATATATATATATATATATATATATATATTAAGAATTCTTATTATAATAATGTGTCTGACGCATATCCATGTCCTATATTTTCAATAATAAACATGTCTAATATTTGTATCGTATCGTGTCTGTGTCCTTATGTTTGTATCCGTCCAACATAGGATATTGTTTATGTAGTAGTGATTAGCAAGTACATTGGTAATCCAGGAAAGCATCATAGCGAGGCAGTGAAGTGAATTTTAAGGTATTTAAGATGAGCAGTCAACATGACACCTTACTTTGAAAGTGCAGGAATCAGTCTACAGAAATTTGTGGATTAAGGTATGACGACAAGGTATGTTTTCACTTTGGAAAATACATTTGTGTGTTGTGTTTTCACACTACAAAAGATAATTGCACTTTCAACTACGGAAACCGAATACACTGCTATCACTATTACTAACAAGAAGATGATTTGGCTGCAGAGTTTTATGAAAAAACTAGATAAGAAACAAGGGAATGAAAATTTTTATAGTGACACTATGAGTACTATTCATTTTGCTAAGAATTTCATGGCGAAATATATTTAGCTAAGATATCACTTTCTATTAAAAGATGGGCAGTTACTCGTGGAGAAGATATACACGACTCAGAATCTTGCAGAAATGTTGATTAAGATGATGAGTATTGAGAAAATGGAGTTATGTTTGGCTTTAGTTGGATTCCAGGAAAGTTGAGACCGAAGATGATCCACACTACGTTACAAAACTATGAAGATTGTATAGACGTTGGTACATATTTGGAGGAGAAGTGTTGGGAGCTATCAATCTCCCAGTGAAAGATTGTTGTGATATGAAGCCCAAAAAAGAACTCGCAGCCGCAAAACAAGAATTTCAGCCAACAAAACTATTCACAAGGTGGCTTACCTATCTAACAGCTCTTTCGTTCCACACCGTGGAAAAAAGCGGGTGGCGTAATTAAACCACGAAGTGGCGCACCAATGTTGCAATTTTCCTTCATTCCAGGCTCTGAAACAGAGTGGTCGGGCTAATTACGCAAAGGAGCGGTGTGATTTATGCCTGGTGCGTTTTGTCTCCCAATTCAGTTTTTAATCCCTCGAATCAGAGTAAGCAAGTCTTTTTGACTCACAGTGAACTTTCGAAGGGCTTTTATGTTGAGCTGGAAGTTCAAGTGGTGGATTTAGGATCATGTAATTTCTCTTGTGCGATCAAGAGAAGATTTGTAGAGGAATTCTTGTAAGTTCCGGTAATGTAGATAAAAGATCCGAGTGGTGTAAATTTTTGTCTCCTTTCACGGTAGAATTTTGGTGTGATGTGATGTGACTCCGTGATTTTTTCCTATTCTTGGTTTTTTCCATGTTAAATCTTGGTTTGCTTTTTAGGATTAATTTGTGTGCTTCTATTCACTATTTACTCCGTATTTCTCAAATTGATGTGATCATTTTTCCGCGGCGTGGTTTTGATTGTAAATCGATTGAAGCCCTAGTATCCACCCCTAACACATGAATGCTTGGGATATTTGGGTGATAATAAATTTGAATATTAAAGCACAAAGAGAACATGAGATTGCAACAGAAAATATGGATAATTGGTGCAATATTACAATTTACACTTTCCTATTTTATTTAGATTATTTTTTCCAACATAATGAAGCCAGATCTTTGAAAACAGATGATCTCATGTGTTATTTACACGTAAAGCTTCCCAGCAAACAAACCAGGGTACCTTCTTTCAGTTGCCTTGTCTTCTAATACATTGAAGTGATAGCGAATAGACTGGCAAAAACCCTGGATCAAAGACTGAATTAGACTCTCCAGGGACAATGTAGTTCTAAAAATTAAGGAAATTGCATTCAAATAATTAAGCAAATATTCAAGGAGCGGGGAAGTAAAACCAGAACGCCATCAGTACGCCTTAAAAGTAAAATATGAAATAGTAGCCAAGTGATAAGAAAGAGCATAATCTATAAAATCAGCTAAATGGAATTGGCAGAAGGCCAGTCACCGGCTTCTCAATGAGCCACCGGACAAGACATTCCAGGTTAGGAGGTTGAGAAAAAACATCAATTAATATTTGCACAATTAAGAAGCACCCGGAATGAAAACTATAAATGATAACAGATAAAACAGAAGTAAATGGTTTATAAAAATCATCAAAAAGCACTTAAGAATGATTTTACATGAGGCTAAAACACCTTAGGCTAGTTGTCTTACAAGAAAACAGAACACATCCCACNAAGCATTATAAAAGAGAGAAATAGTATGATAATGTTACGAGAGAGGGCATAAAGAATGTAGACAGCAAACCTATTCTAACACAACTGAAGATTTGAAAACTTAGGCAAGCCAAGCGATTAGTGACTCTTTGTAACAATTGTTGAACCCTCATCCTCCAAGAAATTACAGTAGCAGTATTCATCCGCAACTAAACACATTCTCCATCTGCCTTGCAATCTAAGCAAGACTAGAAGAAGAAATATCCTTGTCATTCACAGCAAGAAATATCCTTGTCATTCTCGGCAAGAAATATCAACACAATATGCAAAGATGACGTCAATAGAAGGGAAGGACTCGGCCAACCGAACAAAGTCAGTTCAAAAATTTATATACTAGTATGGAGGCCAAATAATTCAGACAGTGGAAAAACAATGTTAGGTTGAAGTTGAAAATAACTCCCCCAATTTCGAATGCTCGTTTGCAAAAACAAATCAGCCAAAGGGGTGGGGGTGGGGGTGGGGAAGGTCCATAACATAGCTCATTCTTTCAACATTAGGAAGCTAAAAAAGCTAACCAGACTACCTAAGAGGACCCAGATGATGTACAGTATTTGGGCAATCTAGGCCCAAAACAAAACAAAAACAAAACAAAACAACAACAAAGCCTTAATCCCACTATGTGGGGTCGGCTACATGAATCCTTTCTCTCCATTGCGTCATATATTTAGTGTCATATTTTCATTTAGTTCTAATAAATTAAGATCATTTTTATACAATGAAGAGGAATAAAAAAAGAGGAATAAGCTCGATTTTATGAACTTTCCACCTTTTAGTTAATATTTAGAAGTAAAGCTGAATTATTTGTTATATTGAGTCCACAAGTACACCCTTCGTTGTAATTCATTTTCATACCATATTTAAAGCAAAAAGTTCTCAAATTCCTCAATACTCTATCCAATGGCAGCGACCCTTCATCTCCCCTAACTTTACTTCCCTAGTTGTTTATTCTCTATCACATATGAATAAGAAAACTTCTAATTAGCCCAAAGCAACTAGAAACCAATCAATCCAAAAAGAAATCAAAGGATGGTATATCCAAGCTAATCTAATATTATCTCATTAATTTCACCACAACTTAATCTCCTCCATTCACCAAAACCCTTCACAATATAGTCTTGGCCAACCACTACTAAAGAGCTCTAAAAGTTGGATTTTTGTTTTGCATGAATCTAAATTTTCTAGAAACTAAAATTCCTAAAGTTCGACCATGCTGCATCGATGGCATAAATTGAAGGATAAATATGGAAATTGTAGTATTTTTCACCTTGTGTTCTTTCCTTCTCTTACCGAATATCACTAAAATAATGTACGAAATACTTTTTTCCGGTAATGTCAGACCTTGGGTCACACTGTAATTATTAAAATGATTAATGTTGATGAAATATAAATTTATTAAAATAAAATTTAAAGACATTTTTTTTATCGGTAATAGTTTATCTCAAAATTTCTTTACATAAAAGACGGTTTGCTTTCCAAAAAAAAGCAATAGATTTAAAAAAAAATTTGAATTCATTAATATGGCAAATACAATAATTAAATAGCAAAACATTTGAAGCTACAACTTTTTTTTTGTAATTTCTGGACATTGTGTTTGTTGTAATTTATATGATTACTAAGAAGGTATGAGATAAATAATTGAAACATTTAGGAGTCTATTTTGACATATTTTATGTGCACTTATTAGTAGTATAGTAGTCGAGAGTGTAGTCTCCCACCATGGATCATACGTTTGCATCACGCATATTGACCTTTGGTCCCACCTACCCCCACCCACCCAATATAGTCTTGGCCAACCACTACTAAAGAGCTCTAAAAGTTGGATTTTTGTTTTGCATGAATCTAAATTTTCTAGAAACTAAAATTCCTAAAGTTCGACCATGCTGCATCGATGGCATAAATTGAAGGATAAATATGGAAATTGTAGTATTTTTCACCTTGTGTTCTTTCCTTCTCTTACCGAATATCACTAAAATAATGTACGAAATACTTTTTTCCGGTAATGTCAGACCTTGGGTCACACTGTAATTATTAAAATGATTAATGTTGATGAAATATAAATTTATTAAAATAAAATTTAAAGACATTTTTTTTATCGGTAATAGTTTATCTCAAAATTTCTTTACATAAAAGACGGTTTGCTTTCCAAAAAAAAGCAATAGATTTAAAAAAAAATTTGAATTCATTAATATGGCAAATACAATAATTAAATAGCAAAACATTTGAAGCTACAACTTTTTTTTTGTAATTTCTGGACATTGTGTTTGTTGTAATTTATATGATTACTAAGAAGGTATGAGATAAATAATTGAAACATTTAGGAGTCTATTTTGACATATTTTATGTGCACTTATTAGTAGTATAGTAGTCGAGAGTGTAGTCTCCCACCATGGATCATACGTTTGCATCACGCATATTGACCTTTGGTCCCACCTACCCCCACCCACCCAATATAGTCTTGGCCAACCACTACTAAAGAGCTCTAAAAGTTGGATTTTTGTTTTGCATGAATCTAAATTTTCTAGAAACTAAAATTCCTAAAGTTCGACCATGCTGCATCGATGGCATAAATTGAAGGATAAATATGGAAATTGTAGTATTTTTCACCTTGTGTTCTTTCCTTCTCTTACCGAATATCACTAAAATAATGTACGAAATACTTTTTTCCGGTAATGTCAGACCTTGGGTCACACTGTAATTATTAAAATGATTAATGTTGATGAAATATAAATTTATTAAAATAAAATTTAAAGACATTTTTTTTATCGGTAATAGTTTATCTCAAAATTTCTTTACATAAAAGACGGTTTGCTTTCCAAAAAAAAGCAATAGATTTAAAAAAAAATTTGAATTCATTAATATGGCAAATACAATAATTAAATAGCAAAACATTTGAAGCTACAACTTTTTTTTTGTAATTTCTGGACATTGTGTTTGTTGTAATTTATATGATTACTAAGAAGGTATGAGATAAATAATTGAAACATTTAGGAGTCTATTTTGACATATTTTATGTGCACTTATTAGTAGTATAGTAGTCGAGAGTGTAGTCTCCCACCATGGATCATACGTTTGCATCACGCATATTGACCTTTGGTCCCACCTACCCCCACCCAGGTATATGCTTATCAACAGTTTGCAATGTTTATTAGTTAACTTTCAAAATGCTATGAAATTTTGGGAGAATCATAATTGCTTAAGACAACCTCTAAAAATTATAAAGTGCATCTTAGTAACCATCGCTTGAAGGACAGAAGCCTCGTTATAATGTAATTAATACAATATCAAATATATATTAGTTTTTATTTTTTTTAATGGTAGTTAGGCATTGCAAAAGTTATCATGATTAACTATAAAAATAAAAACAAAAATGCATAAAATTTCATAAAATATATAAAAGGGTGAATATCATAAGTAGCGAGCCATGGGCTAATTCCAAAGAAAAGACTACAAAGAGGATATAATTTCGACTGTTAGCAACCTTAGTAAAACAAAAACGTGGATAAAAATAAAATGTAAAAGAGACACAGGACATCAGAAATAAAACTTGTAAAAGTCAAAATTAGATAAAATATTACTATGGATCCAACAGTTATGCACTATCAAAGCTGTAGATGTTCAACTCATGCGAGGAAGGAGAAATTATAATAAAAGATGAATGTATGGCAAAACTAGAAAGGATAAAAAAAGAACTATTTTAACGACATGATAGACATAGCACCAAATGAGAAAAAAGTAGTACAAAAAAATCTTGGTAGGTATTGGCATGTACCATAAATGGAAGAAGATACATGAATAGATATATATAGAGTAAATATTAAAAGATTATGAAGGAAAAACAATAAGACCAAAAATAAAATGCTCAGAAGATGAGCTTAAAAAAATGGAGAAAAAAAGATAAACACTTAACATAAATGAATGAAAGGGTTATAAAAGGCTGGCCCCAAATAGTTAGGACATAGTCAAAGAAGAAGCTAAAGATTAAAGTTACAACCAAGCTCCTAAAGCCATGGGGTTTGCAGGTTGTTTCACATTAATGCCATCATTTTAAAGCTTCCAACTGGGTCCTTCAGTTCAATAATACAATTGTGCACTCATCTTGGTCCTTGGTTTTGAAGTGTAGAAGAAATATGAAAAAGGATGAATAGAATAAATGTGGAAAGATCATGAAGAAAATGAGGTAAACCAAAAATAACATTGTTAAAAAATATGCAAAAAAAAAGAGCAATTTAAAATAAACTAATGTAGCACTCGGTAAAGACTTAAAGAGGTTTATAAGGCTGGCCTTAAATAGTTGAAACTTAGCTAAAGAAGATAATGCAAAATCTAGAGTAAATTACACATAGGCCTCAAGGCCAAGTGTTTCACAACTTGCTTCATGTTATTCTCATTTTGTTTAAAACCTTAAAATAAGTATGCATTGCATCTTGATCCTCTTTTGCAAGATCAATTCAAAATATTTAATATTCCAAAAACGAAATTCACTTATAAGATGAGCTATGGATCCACATGAGCCAAGCTACAAAGACTATAGGTAGTTCTCAACCCTGTGCTTAACGATTCATAGACTCCAAATAACTCATAATTATTGTGTTGCAAAGGCAAAAGAAGACATGAGAGTTTGTAAAATGAAAAATTTTGCAATAAGCAAATCTGTACTCCACTAAAATTAACAAAATACATGAGCAATATCTTATTCCAATTTTTCTTAAGTACTTATCTAATGGCCTCTCTCATCATAAAAATTTGAACCTATGATGCACAGAAAATTGAGCACGACATAGAAATGCCTGATTTAAATAATATTACAAAAAGGACAGGCACATGACATGCGCAGGACATATGTGTTCTAAGTTAAAGAATTAAAATTTCTAAAAAATTATTTTAAGACTCTATATATATAATGTCAGACCTTAGATCGG
>JXCR01130521.1:46336-98094 GCA_002079205.1 Phalaenopsis hybrid cultivar
ATATCTAACACCTAAATTTCAATTTTTACATATATATCCCCTTACATGAATATATGAATAAGTGTATTCCACTTTTTAAAATTGAAAATAGTGGTTATTAAATGTGATGTGAAAGATTTGGTTGGCATAAAATAAAATTCAAAATTTAGGTGTTAGATATGCAAAATAAGAATTCGATGTTAAAGAAGCCAATGATCATTTTATTTTTTTAATGATTAATTGATTAAGATGACTTAAATATAGATATAACAAAATAATATATGCTTACTTTCATTTTGATTATTTTTAAATACAATATAATTTGTTTTCAAAAATAAAAACTAAAAAGATTAAAATTATATCAACTAAAATAGGAAATAAAAGTGATGTCGAACGAGCTTTTAGTTTTTAAAATTTAGTGTTATTAGATTTCTTATTTTCTCTTGATATTATCTAAATATTGTGTTTATTTAATTTTTATTTATATTTAAAAAAATTTTATTATAGTAGTGTGCTCGACGCGCGTTCGTGTCCTATATTTACAATAACATACATGTCTGGTGTACGTGTCTTATCGTGTCTGTATCCGTGCAACATAGATTTGGACCTAAGAGGTTACACAATCATCTATTTTTCTATGATTTTACCTTATTTATCAATACCGTTAAGGTTTGCAAATCTTTTAATAACATGTGCAAATGAGATTGATGATTGCAAAATCATTTCTTGCCACATGCTCAAGCAAACTAAATATTAATAGAGAGTGGGAAGTTTGCAGGTCTGTAGTTATAGACAACGAGTAATTTTCATTCCATTTGAACTATGACTATTGCAAAGTGACATTTTATTGGTTGCTAAGAAACTGAATAATCATTATAATGCCTATATTAGCAATAGTGCAACTTCTTAATATACCTTGATCGTTGAGCACAGTAAATCAGAGAAAAATTGATGTTCAATTCCATATTGAGGGTGAGGAAACATTTATACAATATGATATTAAAAAACTTAATAAATTAACGTAAATGAACAAAGGATGCAAGAGAGAAGCGAGTTTGTTGATGGAACTGTTGATGCAATAGTTAAAATTTGATGGCATGCACATGAAGAGGGATATGCTTGTTATAAGTTTTCCAAGTCCTGGCGTCTTTCCATTGTCACAAGTCTATAGGAAGGGAACATTGGTTGCAAGTTGAACGTTCAAATGAAATGCAAAGTGAAAGCATTAGTGTTATGACAAAGTTATAAGGGAAAAGCAAAAATGATGGAACTATATGATTGACCAAGAAGCCTAGTTGCCCAAATGACGACAATTTAGACAATGAGAATACAGAAAACATGTAGTTGGCCAACGAGAAGCATCTAATGATAGAACATAAGCAAATAAGTAGAACAAGAACAAAAAGAGAGCTTTGCATGGCATTCCCTATCAAGGCACTAATGATGACTAGGTTGGGGGCGAGAGTGACACTTTGAAAAGGTATAGCATATAAAAGAGACCTGAGAAATATATTGTTCAAAGAAGAAATTGCATCATAGAAGATTACAAATGATACAAGATACACCAAAAAATGTCCTCTTAAAGGATATGATTGAAGGATTCATGCATTAAACATGTGTGTGTGTGTGTGCCGCAGGCCGTAGCATGTTGGTTGGCAGGGTTCACTGTAAGTCCCCTCAGGTCACGGGCTCAATCCCTAGTAGCGCTGGGTTCTCGAATATTTAGGCACATAGCGCGAGCTCTCATCATGAGGCCTAACGCATGTGAAATCAGTATTTGGGCCTCTGCAAAATAACAATTTCCTTATACATATATATATATGTATGTATGTATATATATATATATATATATATATATANATATATGTATGTATGTATGTATATATCTATATATATATATATGTATGTATATAGATATATATATGTATGTAGATATATATATGTATGTATATATATAGACACACACACACCACACACAAACATATATGTACTTATATACAAACAGATCTATATATACATAAAACTTTGAGACCTTCTCTGAACAAAGATTCTAGAGGTGAGGAGAAACTTCTGGATTGTACTTAAGCTTCCAATCCTTACATGTTTGATATTAAAAAAGTTTATCTCAAAGCCAAAAATCAGATATATACAATACATTTGCACGTCATCACAAAAGGAAAGAAAATTCTTGGCCCAATAATGCTTTGGAATCAATGTTAAAGAAAATCAAGAAATCAATAAAAAAAAAATCGCCTCAGCATTTTAATAATTGGTAAGGCATGCTAGAGAAATGCTCATGTTGACAAACTAACTCCAGCANACATTCCTTACATGTTTGATATTTAAAAAGTTTATCTCAAAGCCAAAAATCAGATATATACAATACATTTGCACGTCAGCACAAAAGGAAAGAAAATTCTTGGCCCAATAATGCTTTGAAGTCAATGTTAAAGACAATCAAGAAATCAATAAACAAATAATCGCCTCAGCATTTTAATAATTGGTAAGGCATGCTAGAGAAATGCTCATGTTGACAAACTAACTCCAGCAACAAGGGCAAGACTAGAGTAGAGCAAAAGAGGTGTCATGTGGATGAGCGGGTCCCTATAAATTCAAAAAACAACTACAAATTTTAAGTTGTTCACAAAAAGACACAATTATAGTCTATTTATCTCGAGAAACGTAGAGATGTGAATCAAAAATAATGGAGATTAGCAGGCTCCATGTAAATGATTTTTTGCTGCATTCGATACAACAGGAACAACCAGGAATGATATAGCTCTAGTGACTTTAAGCCAAATGCTTAGATGAAAGCTCGTGAAGGAATGATGCAAACAATTACTAGCTTAAAAAAATGGCAAGTAAAAAAAGGTGGAATATATTCATATCTGAATTCAGAAGGAGATAATGTAGACCACAAAAAAATCAAAAGAGGAACGGTGGGGCACAGTTCAGTGAAGGTATTACATGTAGATCACATAGCAACCACAACATGTGATTGGTTGGCTACAATAAGAAAGCAATTCAAGCACCTCCAGGAGGCAGTGATAGTAAAAGTAAGGCTTAGATAGAATTCACAATAGAACTTCTGAATAATCATTAGCATTCACAAAAAAACAACAATCTAATCATCTACGCAGTACATAGAAACAGTTGGTCATGGCAATAAGAAAATATAGAAGCAAGTCAAAATGTTTGCTAAGAAGCGCGAAAATGATAATATGTGCTTAAACAAATTTTAGGTTGAGCCGATTTAAAATTTTTTTAGTTTGGCTATAAACATAACGTTGCTTGAATGAGGCATGGCCTTATGGCCTGTTTGAATTTTTTAGACATATAGTTTGATGAAAATAAGACACTGAATAGGACACAGCAACAACAAGCCTTTATCCCACCAAGTGGGGTGGCTGCTTGAATCTTTTTTATCCATTGCATCCTATTGAGTGTCATATTTTCATTTAAATCTAATAGATTATGATCATCTTTTATCCAATGTGCCCAAGTCTTTTTAGGTCTACCTCTACCTTTCTTAACAATATTTGAATCTAAAAACATTTATTCTCATAACCGGATCATCAAATGGTCGACGTTTAAGTGACCAAACCATCTAAGAAGACACTTTAATCTTGTCCCCCACTGGAACTACACTAACCCTATCACGGACATAATCATTTTGCATTGCCTCTAAGTGTCAAGCCACTCATCCACCTAAGCATTATCATCTCAACAACACTTTGTTTTATGCTTCTCTTTTAAAGGCCAACATTATGCACCATCGAGCATTGCAAGTCTCAACACCATCTTATAAAATATTCCTTTTGATGTAAGTGGTAATTTTATATCACACAATAAGCCCAATGCATTCCTCCACTTCCAGCAACCAACTTGAATTCTACTAATAACATCCCTGTCTATATTATCATCACTTTGAACAATAGACCCAAGATATTTAAAACGTTCATAGATATTAATGATTTGATCACCCATAGTTATAACTTTGTTACTAGAGCTACTACTACTAAAATTACATTAAATGTATTCAGTTTTAGTTCTGCTCAAACGAAGTCCTTTAGACTCGACTGTAGACCTCCATAATTCAAGATATTCCTAAACTCTCTCTAGTTTTATCCACAATAAGAATATCATTAACAAAAACATACACCAAGGTATATCCTCCAATAAATGTCCAGTAAGAGCATTCATAACTAAAGCAAAAAGATATGGGCTTAAAGCCGATCTCTCCAACTGAAGTAGAAAAAAACTTGGTCAATCCTCCTTCTGTTCAAACACAAGTAACAGCTAGAAAAAAACTTGGTCAATCCTCCTTCTGTTCAAACACAAGTAACAGCTCTAGTATACATATCTTTAACAACTTGAATATAGGTCATATCAACACATTTCTTCTCTAGAACTCTCCAAAAGACTTCTCTTAGAACTATAGGGTATGTTTTTTTCTAAATCAATAAAAATCATATGTAGATTCTCCTTATTCTCCCTATACTTCTCCATCAAACCTCACAATAAACGTATAGCTTCCATAATAGACCTACCCAGCATAGATCCAAACTGATTATGAGAAATATTTGCATCACGTCTTGACCTATGTTCAATTATCCTCTCACATAATTTTAAAGTATGACACATCAACTTAATTCCTCTATAATTTGCACATTTTTGTGCATCCCCTTTATTCTTAAAATTGGGGACCAACATACTCTTCCTCCACTCCTCAAACATTATTTTAGGTTTTAAAATAAAATTAAAGAGTTTAGTAAGCCAAGAAATTCTCAAATCTCCTAAATAATTCCACACTTCAATTGGAAAATCATCAGGCCCTCATTTTTCACCCTTGATTTTATTTAAAGTCTTCTCAAATTCTTTGTTACTACAACGGCGGTAAAAATAAACATTTGAATATTATTAAAGATATTAAGATCACTAAGATCGATCGCATTTTCAGAGACTTCATTGAAAAGTTTATCAAGATATCTCAACCACCTATGTTGAATATCTTTCTCTAAAAAAACACATTTTGATTTTCATTTTTATTACAATTTACTTGAGTTAAATCTTTGTTTTTCTTTTCTCTTTGTTTAGCTAGTTTATACAAATATTTTTCATCGTCTTTAGCATCTAATCTATTATAAAAATCACTAAAAGCAGAAAAAGTATTCATGTAGCCGACCTTACTTGGTGGGATACATGCTTGTTGTTGTTGTTGTTGTATAGATTGATGTTCTACGGTTAATTTTTTAATTGCCTTTAGTACGCTTGCCGAAGAAGAAATGAAACTTTAGCTATGCCAAAATCGTATTCATTAGAGTTACAGCAATAAAATCACCTATAAGACAAGCATGAGATAGAAAAAGAAATATTTCAATTTGGCTAGATTTTTCTAAATCAGTCCTGCACTCTTTGCAAAATGTGCAAATTAAAGTTACATTAGCTAGGCGCATCTTCAACTGATCCGTTCCAGATTTCAGTTGGAAGATCCATGTGATCATTATGAAAAGGGAATGTGTTGCAATCGGCAGAAGAGATTTGACGTTATAATGTTCACACCGCTCAAGGAATACATAAATATTGATTGCAAGAGTAAAAATTATCACGCCTCAATATGCAGTAGGTTGAGATATCTCCACTGTTGCATGCCGCCTACACTGGCAAAACTTACTAATGGGCCTCAATCTTGAAAGATGGCAACAGCTACATATGCTGTGTTGATCTTCTTTGCAAGAAGCCGATGACATGAGCATATAATTGCAATAAAATTAAAAACCCAAGTAAAATAGTGAAGTCTGGCACCCAAGTTGGAAGTGAATAAAGTTAGGGAAGAGAAATCTGGGTTTTATCGAGGCAAAGGAGGATCTCACAACTTTACATATACAAGAATCAATAGTAACATATATAGTTCGATGACCCAACTTTCCAGCTATTTTTTTTAACAATGCTATGATTTTGCACATTGAAGATCAACTACAGGATTTTTATAAATACTGACCAAGACCTCCATATATAATTTAACTTAAAATTTATTTTCATTACAAGTAGTCCACAACAACTCAATATTAATAAACAATACAGAGAGACGTGAATAAGGAGTTTGAAGAGAGGTTAAAATGCAGCATTGTCCCAGCGTATTAAAGTGATTCTTTTCATGATTTAAAATCATCAAGTCAAGAAAATCATGAGAATAAATCATTGCTCCAGGCTCAATCATTACGTAAAGCATTTCATGTATCTTAAACTTTCCTAAGCTCAAGGGCTGAGAATCAGAACATTCATCACCAAGAGATGCAGAAACGTTAACACATAATAGAGCACAGAACAACCAACTGCACACATTTTATCTCAATTTAGAAAATAGTCATAAATGCATACCTAAAGCGAAAGTGTAACATGGAAAACTTGCATTCCATGGAAGAAGAAATTCTTCCCTAGAAACAAAAAGAAGCAATGTTAATAAAGTTGTCAAATGGAAACCAGTAAAACCATTAAAACTTAAAAGCTTAAGAAAAAAAATCATTAGAAGAAAACTAAAAGTCCAAAACAAATTTACCATGTTAAAGTTTCCTTGGAACGAGATGATCATCCAGCCAATTCCAGTGCAGAGGCTTCCAGAAACCAAAATATGGATCAGATATTATACAAAACTCTTTTCAGATTTACTTAATCATAGTAAGAAAATAAAGTGCAGAAAAAAACTAAAAAAAAAAAAAGGTAAGCTCTCAAAGTACATCTTTCAAGAGTTTATGATGTTGAGATATGGAGCCTAAGGAAGCACCGACAACCGTAAAACAGGAATTCAAGACGGCATAACTACGCCCAGAGTGCAGCATCTATTTTGCAGATCTTTCGTTTTAGCTGTGAAACAAGGCGGATAGGGTAATTACTCCGAGGACAGGTGTACCTATGCCACGCTTTCCTTCATTCCAGGCTCTGAAACAGAGATGTTGGCATAATTAGACCGAGGAGTAGGCAATCATGCCAGGTGCGATGTGTCTCCCAATTCTGTTTTTAAGCCCTCAATTTAGAGCAAGCGAATGTTTTTGGAGCACAGTGAACTCTCGAAAGGGTTTTGTGTGGAACGGTGAAGTTCGAGAGGTGGAATTTGGCTAGTGTAATTTCTAGTGCAAATAAGAGAGATTCTGGAGCATAATTCTTGTAAGTTCCAATGGTGGAGAGAAGAGTTGTGGCATAAATTTCTGCACATTTCTATTATCGAAGTAAAAGTTTGGTATTAAGTAAAAGTTTGGTATTGTGTGGCTTCGTGATTTTTTACCGTTCTCAAATTTTTTCACATTAAATTTTGATATGCTTTATGAGATAACTTTATTTTGTGTTTCTACTCGATATTTTACTTTGAATTTCTCAAATTAATGAGCTCATTTTTCTATAGTGTATTTTTTATTGTAAATCGATCAAAGCACTAGCATCTATCCCTAGCAAGTGGTTTTAGAACAGGATTTCTTTTATGAAGTTCTTAGATTCAAATGGGAGCAATGACCGACGAAATGAGGTACAAAAGTGAAAGTTTAATGGATCAAACTTTATGTTCTAAAAAAGGTAAGTAAAAGATTTGTTATATCAGAAGAAACATTATTTGTCACTATAAGAAATCTCTAAAAAGCCTGAAACGATGACACTTAAAGAATGTAAAGTGTAGGATCGAACAACCCTACATTTGATCCCTCTTTCACTATCGTTGTCTATTACGTTCAACAAAGAGAATAAGAAAACTATGATAGCTCTCATGACGCGCTGATAATGATGTATGAGAAATATTTTGCTTAAAATAAAATTTTGTTGATGAAGAGGTTACTCAACATGAAGATGATAGAAGACAGTTCGATGATTGAACAGTTGAATAATTTTAATATTACGATAGGTCAGTTATGTTATATGGATATAAAATTTGATGATGAGGTCAGGGCAAGGTTAATTTTATTTTCATTGACGGACGACTGGCATGAATTGGTCACGACGGTGACTAACTCTTCAGGTCATATGAAGTTGAACTTCAATGGCATTATGAGGTTAGTGCAAAATGAAGAAGTTCGTAGAAAGACAGTAAACGACGACCTTTTAAGTTTTATGTTGAATGTTAAAAATAAGGGAAAAAATCTAGATAAGAATACAAACAAAGAAAAATTTAAGTCCAGAAGAAAGCCCCGGTTAGATAGTGGAAATAGCAAAGATGAATATTGGAATTGTGAAAAGAAAGAAACATTTCAATGACTACAAAACTACAAAGAATATTGGTGTTGGAGGTCAAGACACGCATCCCTTTATAAATGTCGTGACTCCCTGATTTTATACCAGTCAATATTGAATCTTGGATAGTAGATTCAAGTGCATCTTTTCATACATACCCTATAAAGAGGTGTTCAAAAATTACACTTAAGAGTAATTTAGAGAAGGTTTATTTCAGAGATAACAAAGTCTGCAATCTCAAAGAAAAGGATCATATTGATATCATGTTGTCATATACAAGAGTCTGAAAGCTTAGTGAAATTAGACATGTTTAAGTCTAAAGAAAAAATTTGATCTCGGTAAGGCAACAGGCAAAGTATAGGTTAGTGACAACTTTACTTTCATGAGTGATTTGTGAAAGGTGTCAAGAGGGGCAATGGTGATGGCTCGGATCAACATTGATGGCACTCTTTCCGTGATCAATAAGATTGCATAATCCATTAATATGACTAGAGCCAAAGTAGATGCAAATCTTTGACACTGCAGATTCGGTCATAAGAACGAGAATAATATGAATTTTTTACTTTCAAAGCACAAGCTTCAAGTTTTGAAATTTGTGAATTTAGAGTTCTGTGAAGATTGCATATATCACAAGAAGAATAAAGTTTATTTCCCCAAAAGTAAGTCAATTGTGAAGTTAAAGAAATTAGAGTTAGTGTATACTGATGTAAGAGGTCCTGCTCCATTTCAATCCATTGGAGGTTCAGACTGTGTTGTCACTTTCATTAACAATCGCACAAGAAAGGTAAGTGTTTACTTTTTAAAGTATTAATCTGATTTATTTGAAGTGATTAAGAATTAAAAAGTCGCAGTCAAAATTGAGAAGCTTGAGTTTAAGTGTCTCATATGAGAAAATGGAAGTCAGCATCGTAATCAAATGTCACAAAATACTATGTTATAGAGAAGAACAGACATCACTTCACTGCTCTAAGGACACCACCGTAAAACAGTGTGGTTGAACATATGAATAGAATCATCACGGAGCATGCCAAGCTTATAAGGTTGCAAGAAGGTTTGTCAAGACAATTCTGGGAAAAAGCAACAAACACTGTTGTTTATTTGATCAATCAAAGTCTATCGATATCTTTGAATGAAGGCTTACTTCAATAAGTTTGGATTGACAAAAATGTAAAATCTGTCTCATATGAAGATATTTGGTGGTTCCACATATGTTCATGTTGATGCAGCATCCAGAAGTAAACTTGACTCAAAATTTTTCAACTACATTTTCAGCATGACATATGAATTTGACTACAAATTCTGCAATTATGAGAATCAAAAGTTCATTAGGAGTAAAGATGCTCCTTTCAATGAAATGAAGATGTACAAAGATAGTAGCATAACTGAGAATTATCAGCTAGTTACTTCAAAAAAATCCATATATGTTAAGATAGAAACTAATGGTAATCGGGATGGTGAAGAAAGAAGTCATCAATCTGATGAAACATAGAAAGTTTTTTAGTCACCTGCTACTAAACTCAGGAGATACAGCAGAATCTCAAGACTGACATAGAGGTATTGTTCTTCTTTGTAATGTTTGTTGCTAACAATAGTGGTGAACCAGAGTGTTATGAAAATGTTACTCAAGTTGAAGAATCAAAGGAGCGTGGGTCTGTCATGGATGATGAAATGTAATCACTAAAGCCAAATCATACATGCGGCTTAGCGATACTACTAGATGATAAAAGAACACTACACAATAAATGGGTCTACAAGTTGAAAACTAAGTCAAATAGAAGAAAACATTACTAGACAAGACTTGTTGTTAAGAAATTTCAGCAAAAAGGAGTAGACTACGCTGAGATCTTTTCCCCTACAATGAAGATGACAATTGCTAGAGTTGTGATGAGCTTAGTAACAAAGAAAGATCTACATATGCAGCAGATGAATGTAAAGACGGTCTTTTTACATGGAGATATAAAAAATAGTATATGGTGCAACTATAGGGTTATGAAATTCTAGAGAAAAAAATGAGTCAACAGGTTGAAGAAATGTCTAAACAGATAGAGGTACATGGATTTGACATGTTCAAGTCTGACAGTGGGTAAATTAAGTGCTTGACAGATCATTGTTGCTTCATAAAAAATTTTGATAATTGTTATATCTTGCATCTTTTGTATGTAGATGATGCTAATTGCAGGGGCAAAAAATCAAAAACTTGAATAAGCAAATATCAAGAAAATTTGAAATGAAGAATTTAGGTTCAACTAAGATCATCGAGATGAGAATTAACAGGGACATGGGTACAAGTACACTAAAGTTGTCTCATGCAAAATATGTTGAGAAGATCCTATAGAGGTTCAACATAAGTGAGACAACTAGTGTGCACTTCCTTAAGTAGTCACTTCAGGCTATCTATGAAATTATCTTCGAAGTCTGAAAATAAAGTAAGCATAAATCGAAAGAACTTTGTATGCTTCTAATGAGTTGTGTAGTGTCAGACATGTATTGGACACGGACATGACTCCGACAAGGCTCTATCATGACATACAAGTGCTTGATTTAAACAATATTAAAAAAAGACACATTGGACACCTGTGTCCTAAATTAATGAATTATTTTTTAAAAAAAAAATTAAAACTAAAATTAAATAACACATACATTTTTTGGTAAATTAAAGAAAATTTTGGATACATATCAGTCAATTTTTTTGTATTTATATTTTTAACAGTTACATTTCAATTTTTACATATATGTCACCTTACATATATATGAAAATGTGTATCACTTTTTAAAATTAAACCTAATATTATATTACATGTGATATGAATGATTTGGTTGACAAATATAAAAATCATTTGGTGCCAAAGAAGCCATTGGTCATTTTGTTTCTTTTAATCAAAAATTAATTAAGATGACTTAAATCTTTATAAAATACAAAATAATACATATATATATATTTTTTATATATTTAATTCTTTTTAAATATAATTTGATTTATTTTAAAAAATAAAAAGTAAAATATATAAAAATTATATCGACTAAAACAAGAAACAAACAATCATGGCAAACGAACTCTTATTAAGTTTTTTAAAATTAGTGTTATTAAATTTCTTATTTTATCTTTTGTATTAATTTTTATTTTTTAATAATTCTTATTATAACAATGTGTCTGACGCATATCGATGTCCTATATTTTTAATAATAAACATGACTCGTATTTGTCTCATATCGTGTATGTGTCCTTATGTTTGTATCCGTCCAACATAGGATATTGTATATGTAGTGGTGATTAGCAAGTACATTGGTAATCCAGGAAAGCATCACAGTGAGGCAATGAAGTGAATTTTAAGGTATTTAAGATGAACAATCAACATGGCACCTTACTTTGAAAGTGCAGAAGTCAGTCTACAGAAATTTGTGGATTAAGGTATGACGACAAGATATTTTTTCACTTTGGAAAATACATTTGTGTGTTGTGTTTTCACACTACGAAAGACAATTGCACTTTCAACTACAGAAACCGATTACACTGCTATCACTATTACTAACAAGAAGATGATTTGGCTGCAGAGTTTTATGACAAAACTAGATAAGAAGCAAGGGAATGAAAGTTTTCATAGTGACAATATGAGAACTATTCATTTTGCTAAGAATTTCATGGCGAAAGATATTCAGCTAAGATATCACTTTCTATTAAAAGATGGGTGGTTACTCGTGGAGAAGATATACACAACTCAGAATCTTGCAGAAATGTTGATTAAGATGATGACTATTGAGAAAATGGAGTTATGTTTGGCTTCAATTGGATTCCAGGAAAGTTGAGACCGAAGATGATCCATACTACGTTACAAAACTATGAAGATTGTATAGATGTTGGTACATATTTGGAGGAGAAGTGTTGGGAGCTATCAGTCTCCAAGCGAAAGATTGTTGTGATATGAAGCCCAAAAAATCACTCATAGCCGCAAAACAAGAATATCAGCCAACAAAACTATGCACAATGTGGCTTACCTATGTAACAGCTCTTTCATTCCACACCGTGGAAAAAAGCGGGTGGCGTAATTAAATCGCGAAGCGGCGCACCAATATTGCAATTTCCCTTCATTCCAGGCTCTGAAACAGAGTGGTTGGGCTGTTTACGCAAAGGAGCGGTGTGATTTATGCCTGCTGCTTTTTGTCTCCCAATTCAGTTTTTAAGCCCTCGTATCAGAGTAAGCAAGTCTTTTTTGCGCACAATGAACTTTCGAAGAGCTTTTATGTTGAGCTGTGAAGTTCAAGTGGTGGATTTAAAAGCATGTAATTTCTCTTGTGCGATCAAGAAAAGATTTGTAGAGGAATTCTTGTAAGTTCCAGTGATGTAGATAAAAGATCCGAGTGGTGTAAATTTTTGTCTCCTTTCACGGTAGAATTTTGGTGTGATGTAGTGTGACCCCGTGATTTTTTGTTGTTCTTGGTTTTTTCCATGTTAAATCTTGGTTTGCTTTTTAGGATTACTTTGTGTGCTTCTATTCACTATTTATTCCGTATTTCTCGAATTGATGTGATCATTTTTCCGCGGCGTGATTTTGATTGTGAATCGATTAAAGCCCTAGTATCCATCCCTAACACATGAATGCTTGGGATATTTGGGTGATAATAAATTTGAATATTAAAGCACAAATAGAACATGAGATTGCAACAGAAAATATGGATAATTGGTGCAATATTACAATTTACAGTTTCCTATTTTATTTAGAATATTTTTTCCAACATTATGAAGCCAGATCTTTGAAAACAGATGATCTCATGTGTTATTTACACGTAAAGCTTCCCAGCAAACAAACCAGGGTACCTTCTTTCAGTTGCCTTGTCTTCTAATACATTGAAGTGATAGCGAATAGACTGGCAAAAACCCTGGATCAAAGACTGAATTAGACTCTCCAGGGACAATGTAGTTCTAAAAATTAAGGAAATTGCATTCAAATAATTAAGCAAATATTCAAGGAGCGGGTAAGTAAAACCAGAACGCCATCAGTAAGCCTTAAAAGTAAAATATGAAATAGTAGCCAAGTGATAAGAAAGAGCATAATCTATAAAATCAGCTAAATGGAATTGGCAGAAGGCCAGTCACCGGCTTCTCAATGAGCCACCGGACAAGACATTCCAGGTTAGGAGGTTGAGAAAAAACATCAATTAATATTTGCACAATTGAGAAGCACCCGGAATGAAAACTATAAATGATAACAGATAAAACAGAAGTAAATGGTTTATAAAAATCATCAAAAAGCACTTAAGAATGATTTTACATGAGGCTAAAACACCTTAGGCTAGTTGTCTTACAAGAAAACAGAACACATCCCACTGATTAGAACCACCACTAGCAAGGCCTTTAAATCAACCACCATCCTATTCCATGTCTGGTGGATGCAAACAGACTCCAAACTGAACCAAATGCGCTCAGCCCGTGCATAATTTGATAAGACAGCGCGAAAAAATTAGATGTGATAAGTATAAATTGACATCACAGCTAATTTAACTTTTTTTGGTCAGAAAATCAGCATCTTAAGTCACTTGCCCGTGATGAATGGATGGCTCAATGCTTGTGATACTGTCATCCTCTTTTCTGGATCAAGTATAAATACTCTTTCAAGAAGATCTTTGAAATTTGCCAACATTTTGGGGTCCTCCCCAGGAGAACCCGAAATAATACTGCCAATATCCTTTGTTTTGATATTAAGAAGCAGCCTTTTTACAGTCTGTAAAAACATGATGCCATTTAACCATTTCTACAAAAGACTATACACACACACACACACACACACCCCCCTACATATATATATACAAAACAGAAAGCAGAAGTTAATACCTTCTTTGTAACAGGGTCATCCTCCGTAGCATGGAAATTCAGATCTTGGTCAAAATGCTGATCAATAAATGCCCCCTACATTATATCAAAATGAATAGTCCGTGAAAAGGTAACTCTTTGATACTAACTACAGGCTTTACTCAACAGATAAGAGAGTCTAGGCAAGGCAAAAGGAACTGAAGAATCAAACCATGCAGCTTGCTAAATAAAGGAGCCGTGTGGCACAAGGTTATACACTATAGTGCCAATCCTCCCTTGGGAAAAGGATCCTTTGTAAGATGCACCCAATTTTTTTATGCATGCATATATAATAAAGGCATAAAACGTAAACTAAGCCATGCAAAAATGGATGTGCAGCATACACATCAAAAGTGGTTTCAATCACATAGAAGTTACCAAAAAAGCAAACAAGTTCAAGTGACAAACATGTCCAGTATAAACAAACTGTTCTTCTGTCAATGTCATTATCATAAACTTTAGCTCTGTTGGCTACGCTAAGCACAGAAATGATTCTTTTATCTTACACTTATTCTCACAATCTCCATCCTAGCCGTTCTCTGACTATTTCTTAAGCCTTCCATACTATTATAAACCATGCCATCTCTCAAATGCTGTTTTTTGCCTTAAACATTCCTATATAATTTCTCCTTGTTTCCGAAGATCAGTTAAACCTGCATGTAAGCTTTCACTTTTTAGTTGTAAAGAAAAATCAGCCAGCCAGAGTATAGTAGCAACTTGTTGATTGTGAAAATAATATACCCGTTTTATGAATTTCAGCCTGTAATAAAGCAATTCAAAATGTATTATATTCTTTCAATGCTATTCAGAACTTCTTTTCTACCAAATTAACAAAACCCCTTCAAGCACGCCAAGTAGAAAGTTTTAGATCAGGATATCCTAAGCCAAAGTTGGCCGGAATGGATTTTCTACCAATTGGGTTTCAAATGAGATAAGAACAATATAAAAGTTAATTGATAAGCCATATATGACACTCATCTCAAAGCAAATCTAATTGGTATAAAATACATCCAGATCAACCCAATTTTTTTCCACACGCAATGTTAACAGAAGCAGATCTCCAAAGAATTTAATATATCCTTTATAGGCATAATGCATAAAATTGGATATGAAACAATTAGCATAGCCTAAAAGCGCTCAAATATAGGCTCAGGATGGAAAGTTCAAAGATTTAACATGCAAGTAATGAGAAATTTGTATTAAGAAAAAATCTCAAAGCATGCATAAGAAATAGTAAAATTTTTCATGGTGGAATTTAATATATTCTTAAATGACATATGACATATGACAAGGTAACCATAGCAACCCATACCTATGCTTTCGTAAGCATAGTATTTCACATAAAATTTCTAAATGTCAACCCATAGCATCCAGGAAACAATTTATTTTAATAAAGAAGCAGCTAAGAGGAGAATTTTCCATCAAAAAAATTTCAAGATATTTTATTTGTGAAGGGTATGAAACGGTCATAATGCTTAGTAATGTCACCTTTCGTAGCATTTTTTTGGGAAAAGGACCCTTCAACTCCATGTGGAGGCGGAGCATATCATTGTTAGAGGGACCAGGAAACAAGACTTTCCCAGTGTACAGCTCGAACAAGCAGCATCCAACTGACCAAATGTCCAAGGGATGATCGTACGACAATCCAAGAACTGCAAAAGAAAACTAGTAATCAAACAAACAGCAAAAAGAATGACTATCAGCCACAAATTTGCCCAAAATGGAAAAAACAATATATAGCAGAAACTAACTAGATGAGTTAGAGAATTAAACTTACTTATTTCGGGGGCGCGATAAAAGCGGCTAACAAGATAGGGTGTGATATCATTCTTACCAGCAAACATGGCATTGCCAAAGTCACAAAGCTTTAGCACGTTCTTGGCCTCATTCACCTGCACAAGCATTAAAACGTGCTTATTGAAAAAATTGGACTTGTAGTTGAGCAGTGAAAAGGGAGATAATATGTAAAAAAATCAGCCATATGAATGATTAAACAAACAAGTATATTGGTATGAACAAAAACATATTCAAAAAGGTCTAAAGATGCGGCAAACTGTAATTTGAAGCTGTTAAATAAGCAGTATACCAGCATATTATCTGGCTTTATATCACAGTGCAGAACTCCACAATTTCTTAGATGCTTCAACGCAATGAAGAGCTGCTTTGCGTAGGCCCTCACAGCAGTCAGTCTAAGCCCAATATTACGACCAAATTTCTTTAAAACCTCACGGAGATTCATATGAAGTGATTCAAAAACTAAACAAAGATGATTCCGATACTTGAAACTCGAAAGAAACCTAACACAGTGGCGTTTGTCCTCAGGATCTGCACCAGCAAGCTTCTTCAGAATGACAAGCTCTTCCATGCCTGCCTTGTACCTGCCATATAACATTCAATCAAAATAATAATAATAATAATAATAATACTAAAAATATCTATAATGTTAGCATGACTAAGTAAATTAGTATGTCCTTAACTTCCATATTGAAACTTCTCCCAGCATAAATTTTCAAATACAGAGTTAAATTATTACTAGCAGACTAAAAATTAAACATTATGAAAGACAATTGATGCAACCAAGTTGGATCTTCACTTACATGGTGTCATTGCTCCTAATAATTTTTATGGCAACTTCTTCAGGATCACTTTTTCCACATTTCAGATCCTTCGCACGAACAACAGTAGAAAAAACTCCTTTACCATGTGCTGCAATAACTTCGTAACGTCCATCCAGCACTTCCCCAAGCCTGTAAACTGTACCAACAGGTTATATAATTAACTTATATGGTTGCCAAAAAAGGAAAAAAAAAACTTCAAAATAAAAAATAAATGAAGAGAAAGAATATCATACTTACTATAGTAACCTTCAGCATCATCCCAGTTGTCATGAAGACCATTTCCATCAATTTTTATAAAATCATCCTTACCCTGGAAAAAAAACAAGAACAAAAATCATATGGTAAATATAGGAGAAGCTTCATGAAAATAGCTAAAAAAAATTGAGCTTCCAAACTGCGGTTACTTTGAAAAGAAGTACAAAATGAACAGGATGCTTCAGTGAGATGTCATCTAAAACTAATAATGTATAAAAAGACTAAAAAGAACTAATGTTTAGTTTCCAGATAACTCGAAGTGTGAAAATTTGGAACATAAACATCAAAAAGATTATATGTGATTTGTGCACCTTACAAAAATCTTAATACTCAAAACAATAGGGCTGCACATCCCTTAACGGAAAGAGAAAATTTAATTCTACAAGCATCATGAAATTTTCTTCTACATTTTTCTTATAAGAAAAGATTAAAAGGGGTAACCACCCCCATGCTGAAAAACTTTCAATTTACTCAATCCAACCAAGGATTGTGTTGTTTTTCAACATTTCAAAGGACCAAACCACATCAAAATCTCCGTTTAAATATAAACAAGTTTCAAATGGATCGGATTGTATATGAAAGCCAGAAAGCTACACCAGAATGGAATTTCTACGGCATTTCATTTACAAACTTGCAGGCATGCTATGCATGTCATACAAACAAATTATAGTATTCCAGCAAGTATATACATTCATTAGTAAAGCACAAATCAGGCCCAGGATGCATTCATGTCTTATAGAAAGGAACCAGGTTGGGTTTGACCACAAAAAGGACCAAGGACCATTTGAATTAAAAAATAAAAATAATGAAGGACCCAAGTTCACGTTGAATTTTCTTAGCCCAACCAAACAAACTTACAAGAATCAAGCATAACCTAACCTAATTTCAGCCTACATCCTCCCAAAGCTCATATCACAACACAATGCCGGGAAGAATATGGAAAAAGGGAGCATGAAATAGTACAAACAAGCTAAATACCAACTACTCTATCTACATGGTGTCCCAACAATTAACCAGTCACCAAACCCACAGCATACAACATAATAAATAAAAATAAATAGCTCCTCCAAAAATCTTATGTTTTATCACAATATAAACCCCCTGATTAAATATGGGCTGCTATTAGGCTTGTCTTCTGCTCCTCGCCCTTTGCATTCCTGATTCCACCCACAACTCTTAAAATGGGCTTCAAATCTTAATAACTACACCTTAATAATATGGCTACAAATGCTGAACATTAACATAACCATTAAATCATATTGAATTAGCAAGCAAAAGAAAATTTTATTATATCATAAAAAAGCCAAAAAACTATATTAAATGAATATAAAAAGACAAGTTCTTAAATCTCAATAAATAAAACTCAAAATCTCTACAGATTGCAACATTAAAAAAATCTAAAGCTAAATCCCAAAATAAAAGGTGGTTGACAAAAAGAAACACAAAAAATAAGAGCTAAAAAAAATAACTGCTGTGTTTTTCAGCAAGTAAGAAATGCTGATAAATTAAGTGATGTGGAATTTAAGAGGATTGGATTTTCTATGAAAGTAGCCCATCTAACAAGATTTTCACCAAAAAATTGAAAACCAATAATTAAGCGCAAAGAGATGTGTCAACTTCAAATCCTTCCCAAATTTAAGTTCCCGAAACTAATCACCTTCAATATAAGGAAAATCACTAAGAGAAAAGTTATGCACCAAAAAAAAAAGAAAATAACTTTGCTTTCTGGTATTTTTGAGTTACAAAGCACTAGTTTTCTTTCATTCACCCGTTTTTAGTAATTAGTGATGAGAATACCAAAAGTTAAATCTGGTAACTAACATGGTTTGAACTTTGAAAACTTAACCTTTTTAAAAATAAATTTAACTCTATAATGTCAAGCATTAAATAAAGGGTTGTGAAGAACTTCAGACAAATTTTACATGTTTAAAAAAAACCAAACAAACTACACTACGCAAGATTACCTACTTTAACATTTCAGACAACTAAGCAGAATTTTACAAAGTGCTTTGTTCTTTAATATTTGCAAGGAAAACTTCTAAACCAAAAAAAAAAAAAAAAGAAGACAGTCAATATACAAGACATGTGAAGTTACCACTTTCCGAACACCTGTTGGGGATTCACCAAATATGTCATCACAAAACATATCAGCTGACCTCTCACCCTGTTCAACATAAAAGAAAAAAATGAGTTACATCACAGTGTCTTTTGTACAATTTCAATGCTTAACAAGTATATTTTTTAGAATGGACAAAATAGCTATTCATTAGCATTCCTATCATAGTAAAAAGCACATTGAATCATAATATCCATAATCTTCCAATATTAAGATCTGTAAATAAGTATGACACCAAATAGCTAACAAGTTTAGCAATGCTGTTCAACATGAGTTTGTATTGTCTGTCTATAAAACTTTTATTTTTTTGCATTTCACTTGAATATGCTAACTAATAAAAAGCAAATTCATAACACACCAACTTGAACAAACCGAGTTGAAAAAGAAACAAGACATCAAGCATGATTTTTTACAAAAAAAGATAAGTTACCAATGACCAAAACTGGAAACCAACCAATTCATAGCAGACAAAGTCCAACAACAACAAAACCTTTATCCCACTAAGTGGGGTCGGCTACATGAATCTTTTTTCTCCATTGCATCCTATTTAGTGTCATATTTTAAATTAATTTTAACAAATTAAGATCATTTTTTATACAATATGCCCAAGACATCCTAGGTGAACCTTTGTCTTTCTTAACATAAGTCAAATATAAAACATTTACTCTTCTAATCAGATCATCAGATGGTCGACGTTTAATGTGACCAAACCATATAAGACAGCTCTCTCTAATTTTGTCCGTCACTAGAGTTACACCAACCCTATCACGGATATATTCATTTCGCATTTTGTCTCTAAGTGAAAGCCACTCATCCACCTAATCATTCTCATCTTGACAACACTCAACTTAGTTTTATGCTTCTCTTTTAAAGGCCAACATTCATCGTCATATAGCATTGCAGGTCTCACCACCATCTTATAAAATTTTCCTTTCAATTTAAGCGATTCTTCTTTATCACACAATAGGTCCAAAGCATTCCTCTAGTTCAACCAACCAACTTGAATTCTACTAATAACAACCCCATCAATATCATCATCACTTTGAACAATAGACTCGAGGTATCTAATGCGTTGACCCCTTTTAAAAATTTGATCACCCATAGTTACATTTTTGTCACTAGAGCTACTACTAAACCATGTATTCAATTTTAGTTCTACTCAAATGAAGGCCTTTAGACTCCAAAGTAGAACTCCATATCTCAAGTTTTTCCTGAGTTTTTTCTCTCGTTTTATCCACGATAAGGATATCATCAGCAAAAAGCATACACCAAGGTACATCCTCTTGTAAGTGTCAAGTAAGCCCATCCATAACTAAAGCAAAAAAGAATATGGGCTTAAAGCCGATCCCTGATGTAAACCAACAAAAATACGAAAATATTTGGTCAATTCTCCTTCTGTTTGAACACAAATAACATTTCTTGTATACATATCTTTATTGACTAGACTATAAGTCATATCAACACTTTTCTTCTAAATAACTCTCCAAAGGATATCTCTTGGAACCTACTCGTAAGCTTTTTCTTAATCAATAAAAATCATATGTATATCCTTCTTATTATCTCTGAACTTCTCCATCAAACCTCTCAATAAATGTATAGCTTCCATAGTAGACTCGCCCCACATAAATCCAAACGATTATGAGAAATGTCTGTAATCCGTCTTAACTTATGTTCAATTATCCTCTCCAATAATTTTAAAGTACGACACATCAACTTAATTCTTCTACAATTGGTACTCTCTTATGCATCTCTTTTATTCTTAAAAATTGGGACCAAAATACTCTTCCTCCACTCAAGCATTTTTTTAGTATTTAAAATAATATTAATGAGTTTAGTAAGCCAAGAAACTTCCAAATCTCCCAAATATTTCCACACTTCAATTGGGATATCATCATGTTCTACCAACTTTTCACCCTTTGTTTTCTTTAAAACGTCCTCAACTTCTTTTTTACTAATGTGACGGTAAAAATGAAACATTTTATTATTATCAACAATATTAAGATCACTAAGGTCGATTGTATTTTCCGAAACTTCATTAAAAAGTTTATCAAAATAACTCACCCACCCATTTTGAAAATCTTTTTCTAAAAAAACACTTTGATTTTCATCATTAATACATTTTACTTGAGTTAAATCTTTACTTTTATTCTCTTTATCTAGCTAGTTTATACATATATTTTTTACCCTCCTTAATATCTAATCTATTATAAACACAAAACTTTTAGCGTCACAGATTGTTCTCTTAGACTCCCTGCGAGTCGTTTGATATTTTTCTCAGTTCTATAAGCTTTTACATTTAAACCAATTTTTATAACTTACCTTCTTATATTTTATCTTTTCTTGCACATTATTATTCCACCACCAACTTTTTTTTTATTCTCCAAGTACAATTTTTGTCACTTGTTTAATATCAGGCAAAGAGCATTGTGAGAAAAAGCTAGATAAATGCATACACATTAAGGAATCTCATATTCAACATGAGAACTATCAATGAACATATAAAAGGTAATTTGCCAATCAATCAGTAAGACATATGCTCAAACAATATATTAGATATTTTTATTGAAATGGAGTACAAATAAAATAAAGATTTAAATAATAGTGTATTAAAAATGACAACTTAACCTTTGGACTACCCTCCCCAAGCACACATGTAGCGCCAATGTTCTCAGGAACTGAAAAACCATTTTGAACAGGTGATTTGCCCACACTAAAAGATGGTTCAACAAATAATGCATCTGAAAGATCTTGCTGTTCCACAAGCCCGTCATTGCGGCTAAGCACATTGATTTTCTGCAGATCTTGTTGTATACCATCCTTTTCCATTGATACCTCCTCTGATGCAAAGGAAGCATGTGGAGAACATTAAAACAGAGTTACAAGTATACAAATAAGTACTGGGAAAAACAAATAGGGATGTCATAAGTATGTTCTCAACACAAAAATTAGAAGTAACATGAAAAATCAAAAACATAAATTAAGCAACACTTGCCTCCTTCAAGATGTTGCTGATTTTCCTGCTTTTTATATTTTTCCAAAATTGCTTGTCTTCGCTTTCTACTTTCTTCTTTAATCTTCTCAATATCTTCTTCCTCCTGCTTGGCAAGTTGCTGCTCAATTCGCCCTTGGTAGTCCTCATCTTCGTCCCTGTGTTGATAGAATAATCACTTGTATGGATAACATATTAAAGTTAATATTAAGCAAACTGAAGGAATCACGTGTTCTAAAAAAAAATTGTGGGTTTACCCCAAAGAATAATCACTTTATGGAAATCATATTAAAGTTAATATTAAGCAAACTGAAGGAATCATGTATTCTAAAAAAAAATTTGAGGGTTTACCACAAAGTATTCCGCTTTTCTTCTCTGAAATCTTTCTTATTAATAGTATCGGTTTTATCTCTTGTGCTTTCCTTCTGGTATTTGGTATCCTCGTGTTTGGATTGCCTAGAATCCCTCTGTCTATCATGACCACTCCTTCTGTGCCTATCCCTTTCATCAACTCTCTCTCTATCACCAAAGAAATTGGTATTCTTCTCCCTTTTTTGGATCGTCTCCCTATCAGAGCCATACTTGTCCCTTTCACTTTCACCTTTGATTTTTCTAATCCTCTCACTCTCCTTGAATCGGTCCCTCTCCCTCTCCCTCTCCCTCTCCCTCTCCCTCTCCCTTTCTCTATCTCTTGTACCAGAAGTTTTACTCTCTCTATCTCGAACCCTCTCCTTATACCGACGATCATGCTTATTCTCCCGTTCATCATGCTTATTCTCTCGTTCATCATATCTACTTGAACTGCGGCTTCTTTTCCTATTATTATCTTTGTATTCACTGTTGTGCCTATTCGCATCATTTCGTCTGTCCTGACTGCCATTCCACCTGTCAATTCCTTCCCTTCCTCTGTCCTGACTGCTGTGTCTGTAATCATGCACATCATTTTTTCTATGGACACTACTTTCTCTTTCATCACAGGTCTCTTTATCAAGTACCTGGCTTATACTTGTATATTTATTCAAACTATGCATGCTACTCCTTTCATGCTCAGAATAACTCCTTTCTTTAATCCATCTTTCAGACCGGCTCATTTCAATATTCTCATCTGCATCGGTTTTTCGAGGTTGCTCGTGCAATCCTCCACTTTTATGATCATCAAATACTGATTGATCATTATTATCAACATCACAAGATGATGATTGGGCTGCTTCAATGCATCTAACCTTTGAACTTTTACGAGAAATGGATCTATGATTGCCGATTGACCCTCTTCTTTCATCCTCTTCTTGCTTCAATCTTTTTTTCGATTTAAGTATCTTAGAAGTACAGTCAGAATATTCTTCTTGATGACTAAAGTCATTTAGATCAATAATCCCGTGATTCTCTTTTTCAGGGGATGTGATTAATGATTTTGACTTTTTCCTTTTGTCATCTCGAGCTAAATCTCCATACTCGCCCATGTTGTTTGCTGTATCCAAAGTTTTATCAAATAAATAGCATCTGCCTCTATCGTTTTCTTTTGCACAAAAATCCAGAATCTCCATGTTCTTTTCAGCGTTCAAGTTGTCCAGATGGTGTTCTGCCAGATGGTGTTCTGCAAAAGTACCAAAACACAATCAGTGTATGTTTCCTGCTAGGACAAAGCCATCACAAGCAGAAGATTCATTTAACAAATTCAATGTTAGAGATCATCATAATAGCGAACTCCAATAACCTTGTAGCAAATCTTCCCTGCGTGAGAGCTCCTGCAAGTACAAGAAACAAAAACCAAGAATAAAATTTAATAATTCAAGGCCCTCAAATCAGGAAATTCATCTATAAACCTTAATTTAAGAAACACAAAGCATGAGCATGAACATAACTACTTTAAATAAACGTTTTCACTGCAGAATGTTCACCATCGGAATCAGACTTCAATTTCATAATATCATAAAAAAAGAACATAGAATACTTAGCAAGTAGCACACCTTTTTCCTAGCCGGAGCCAGAGTGTTCATCTTAATTTCCCCGGATTCAACTTCTGAATCAACCTCCATAGCCCATCCAGGCCCCTCCCTTCCACCTCCATCTTCTTCTTCTTCAAGTATTTCACCTTCCTCCCGTTCATAATCAACGGTATAATCGAAGCTCTTCTCCATGAATTCCTCCTCGCCTCTTCCGAATCGCAGGAGTCTTTCTTTTCACCTACTGAGCTGCACTCGCGCAAATCACGCGATCTTCTCCCGCACCCCTTTCCCTAACCTCGCGGTCTCCTTTCTCTCCCGCCTACTTTCCGCCTCCCCGCAACGCCTCGATGCTTGATTTTAATGCACTGTTGGATCGGAGCACCACAACCTCCCCTTCGCTGACACCGATCCTTGTAGAGCTATCTCTCTCCGTTTCCCTTCGNTTCTGAATCAACCTCCATAGCCCATCCAGGCCCCTCCCTTCCACCTCCATCTTCTTCTTCTTCAAGNCTCTGAATCAACCTCCATAGCCCATCCAGGCCCCTCCCTTCCACCTCCATCTTCTTCTTCTTCAAGTATTTCACCTTCCTCCCGTTCATAATCAACGGTATAATCGAAGCTCTTCTCCATGAATTCCTCCTCGCCTCTTCTGAATCGTAGGAGTCTTTCTTTTCTCCTACTGAGCTGCACTCGCGCAAATCACGCGATCTTCTCCCGCACCCCTTTCCCGAACCTCGCGGTCTCCTTTCTCTCCCGCCTTTTCGCCTCGATGCTTGATTTTAACGAACTCCAGGATCGGAGCACCACAACCTCCCCTTCGCTGACACCGATCCTTGTAGAGCTATCTCTCTCCGTTTCCCTTCGTCCCTCCTCCCACGCTCACGATTTCGCTAAGAACAATCGCGATGTAGCCGGGAAGGCAACGAAGGGATCGTTTCCTATGCTTTTAGGGTCTGTCTGGTAACGGATTTAGAGCGGTATTTAAGCTGATTTTAACCTAAATTTTGCCAGACGATCATTTTGGACAAAATAAAGCCTCGGATTTGATTTCACGGATTTCGGCCTTAAATCCTGGATTTACTNTACGATTTCGCTAAGAACAATCGCGATGTAGCCGGGAAGGCAACGAAGGGATCACTTCCTATGCTTTTAGGGCCTGTCTGGTAACGGATTTTGACCGGTATTTAAGCTGGTTTTAACCTAAATTTTGCCGGACGATCATTTTGGACAAAATAAAGCCTCGGATTTGATTTCACGGATTTCGGCCTTAAATCCTGGATTTACTAAATCCCTTGAATCGGTGGATTTCGTAAATCCGAGCCGGACGCTTCGCGCGAAGAAAAACGATGTGAAGTCACCTTCCTCAGTGGTTTCGGGTAGGAGAGGAGCAGTAGGACGAAGAAAAAAGGGAGTTTCGGATCTCTGTCAGCCGCAATCCCGACGATGCGTTATCAGCTAGCTCCGAGACTGCATCGCGAGGGTTCGGTGCGCAGGCGATAGTTTTGGACGAAACCAGAGGGGGCAGGCGCACGCGAGGGTTTCGGGGAGAGGAGCAAGTGTAAGCGGGGAAAAATTATTGCATACGACACTCCCCTTGATCGGTAGGTAGTATGTATTTCGGTTAGCCTCNTGAGGTGGCAGGCGCACGCGAGGGTTTCGGGGAGAGGAGCAAATGTAAGCGGGGAAAAATTATTGCATACGACACTCCCCTTGATCGGTAGGTAGTATGTATTTCGGTTAGCCTCCTTTAACCGCATGCATCTCTGCATGTTCATTTTATTTAAGCTAAATTTTCTTAGTTTAATTTTATTTAAGTTCATTTTATTAATTTAATTGATTAATAATTAATAATTAATTAAAATATTTCATAATAATTATACTTAAGTAAAGTTATTTATTATTTAATTATTAATTAGAAAAATAAATATAATTTCTTTATTCATCCAATAAATTTATAAGTAATTATTTAATAAATAAAATTAATAACTAAATATTTATTCTTTTATCAATATTAAATTTCTATTTAATAATTAGGAAAAAAATTATTAAGTGAATATCAAATTATTAATTAACATATTTTTAAATTAAATATTAATTAAATTTAAGAAGTTAATTTAACTATTTTGAGAAATTAAATTTACATGATTTATTAAATTCTATTATGATCTGTTATTAAAGTCTAACCTTAATAGATTTTTAAATCAAATGGCTTCAGAGAAGTTAACATAATTTATTAAATTGAGTGTCAAACAATTTTTGAGATTTATGCCTTTTAGAATTTATTAAATCTAGATTTTTCAGAATTTATTAAATCCTACTAACTTAAAACTCATAGATTGTCGTACTGCCCCTTAGGGTCTATATGGTAATGGAGAGCAAGATTTAAGCTGGACTTAACTAAATCTTGTCAGATGTTCATTTTGGACAAAATAAAACCTCAAATTTGATAAATTAGAAAATNGCTAAGCATTCTGTTTTCTTTTTTTTATGATATTATGAAATTGAAGCCTGATTCGGATGGTGAACATTCTGCAGTGAAAACGTTTATTTAAAGTAGTTATGTTCATGCTCATGCTTTGTGTTTCTTANATTATTAAGTGAATATCAAATTATTAATTAACATATTTTGAAATTAAATATTAATTAAATTTAAGAAGTTAATTTACCTATTTTGAGAAATTAAATTTACATGATTTATTAAATTCTATTATGATCAGTTATTAAAGTCTAACTTTAATAGATTTTTAAATCAAATAGCTTCAGAGAAGTTAACATAATTTATTAAATCGAGTGTCAAATAATTTTTGAGATTTATGCCTTTTAGAATTTATTAAATCTAGATTTTTCAGAATTTACTAAATCCTACTAACTTAAAACTCATAGATTGGCATACTGCCCCTCAGGGTCTATATGGTAATGGAGAGCAAGATTTAAGTTGGACTTAACTAAATCTTGTCAGATGTTCATTTTGGACAAAATAAAACCTCAAATTTGATAAATTAGAAAATATATAATTATGAATTATTATAATTTGAAATAAAAATATAAAATTTAATTTAAGAAGCCAAGAGACTTTGATTATTTTTTAATGTTTTAAAAATTGAAATTTACATAATTCCTGAAATCTTAATATGATTTGTTGTTTCAAGTCTATGACCATAATAGGTTTTTAAATGCTCACAGAAATTGTCAAATAGTTTCATAAGATTTACCAAATCTGCTGCCAAACAATTTTTGGGATTTAGCCCTTTTCGGATTTACTAAATCCTATGATCTTAAATCTCATATGTTGACATACCGCCCTTGATGATTTTTACATACTTATTGTGCAAGTCTTACGCATATACATATCAAGCACGTAAAACTTCAATTTTTAGATAATGTGAAATTCTTACTTCTTNTCATACAGCCCTTGAGGATTTTTACATACTTATCGCGCAAGTCTTACGCATATACATATCAAGCACGTAAAACTTCAATTTTTAGATAATGTGAAATTCTTACTTCTTATTGATGCAATATTATGTAGATACATCTCATTATTAGTATATATTTTAAATCCACTACACCTAATTCAATAACTAAATAAGTTTAATTGTATAAATATTTAAATTTTAATTTTTAAGTTGTAAGAACTCTAGTTAAATCATTGAATAAGTAGAAGTATCATATTTGTCGTGTCGAGATAAATAATTGCTTTTTATTATGGGTAAAAATATCATTCATAGTTAGAGACGTTATTCTTTGTTATATGCAGTAGATTCTAACTATTTTATAGGATTGTCTGTCATGTTATTTTTACACTTATGATAAGTTTAATTTGTTGCCCATAATAAAATAATTAGCATCCATATTTTTATTGTTGTGGATTTTTTTACATATTAAATCAAACAATTTTAATGGTTTTCTTGTTTTGTCCTTTTACATTTATGAATTTGCATGTAAATTTATGTCATATAACAAGTATGTGCAAAGTAGCATATTTTTTATATATTTTACTTGTGGAAAATATAAATGCGTACTTTTTATATCTTGTACTTATGAAAAATGTAGTATATCCGACTCTTTTGGATATTGGTTAGCCGATATGATTGCCCATATAATGGAGACTCTACAAGAAATCCTTAGGTTTCTTATGTATATGAATGTCTTTATATCTTATTTTATATTTGAATAGAAATAAATAATGATCTCATTCAACCCCTTAAATTTAATTTTTCTGTCACACGACAACAAACGGTGCATTGTAATTTAGTTGCCAAAATCAACTAAACATAGTTTTATGCTATAAATTTATTTCCTTATTCTTTATTTTTTAAAAATTTTGAAGATATATATTTATTGAGTGATTTGATGAAGAAATATAGAGAATAAGAATAATGTACAAATAGTTGTTGTTGATTTACAAAAAAACTTATGATATTGTTCAAAAGAATATTTTGGAGAGCTCTAGAAAAGAATGATTTATTACTTATATTCANGTTGTTGTTGATTTACACAAAAACTTATGATATTGTTCAAAAGAATATTTTGGAGAGCTCTAGAAAAGAATGATTTATTACTTATATTCAAGTCATTAAAGATATGTATATTAGAGGTATTATTTTTATTGCTGATGGACCAAGTATTTTTTTTCTATTTTAGTTGGATTACATCAAGAAATGTGTTTAAGCTCATATCTTTTTGCTTTAATTGTAGATATTGTTACTAGACATTTATAGGAGGATGTAGCTTGGTNCTATTATTTTTGTTGCTGATGGACCAAGTATTTTTTTTCTATTTTAGTTGGATTACAACAAGAAATGCGTTTAAGCTCATATCTTTTTGCTTTAATTGTAGATATTGTTACTAGACATTTATAGGAGGATGTAGCTTGGTGTATGCTTTTTCACATTGTGGATAAGACTATAGAGATAGTTCAGGAAAAACTCGATTTATGGAGGTCAATTTTAGAATCTAAAGACTTTCTAAAATTGAATATATGGAATATAATCTTAGTACTAGTAGATCCAATAGCAAGATTTCAGCAATTGATGATCATAGCATTTAAAGGAGTGAACATTTCAAATACGTTGGCTCTATAATTCAAAGTGAGAATGATATTAATTAAATTGTTGCTTGAAGAATTCAAGTTGGATGGTTGAAATTGAGTAATAAATTGGTTCTATTGTCTGATAGAAAAGTATTGCTTAGACTTGAATGAAACATTTATAAGATTTTGATGAGACCTTCAATGCTTTAGGGTGCGGTGCAAAATGTTGGCTTGTAAAGGAAGAACATAAAATTAAGTGTTGTTGAGATGAGAATGTTCAAATGAATGAATTGATTTACAATTAGAGACAAAATGTGAAACAAATATATCTGTTAAGTGATTATAGTAACTCCAATGATAAATAAAAGTTGGGAGAGTCTTCTTAGATGGTTTGGTCACATTAAACATGGACCATTTGATGACCTTGTCAAGAGATTTTATGTTTAATTTTAACTTACGACAGGAAAAGATAGACCAAAAAAGACCTGGACGTTTTGTATAAAAAAAAATCTTAACTTACTAAAGTTAAATAAAAATGTGACAATATGACACAATCTAGAAAAAGCATTTATTTGACCTGGATGTTAGTCGGATAAAAAGATTGTTGTTGTTGTTTAATAATATCAAAGCTACAATAACCAATTAAACAATTTTGTATTAGTCTAAGATATTAATGCTCTCAACCAAAAACATTTATAGTGTATATGTAAGAATGATGTTGAGATAGGGATGATAATTTATTTTGCTCCATTAAAATATTTTGAATTAAAAAGATTAAATAATATCATTATAATATTTTAAAATAGAGTATAAATAAATGGAGTTTTACTTTGTCAAATTAATAATTATTCTCTTTTAAATCTAATAACATTCACATTTTTTTAGTTGAATGATTAAAACTAATTTAACATTTTTTTTATTTCTCAAATAGGAAAATTTATTGGCCAAAATTCTTTGTGTGTGTGTGTGTGCATCTGTGTGTCCGTGCATTTGTGCTTGCATGTGTGCATGTGTATGTGTGAGCACACACACTAACGTACACCAACACATGTGCATGCGAGCATCTGTGTGTTCGTGTGTCTATGTGTGAGTTCGTGCATCCATGTGTGGGTTCGTGCATCTATGTGTACGTACATTTGTTCGTGCTTGAATTTTTGCATCCATGTGTGCGTGTGTGTTCGTCCATGCGTGTGTGTTTCCATGCATGCATCTAGATCAACGTCAGCAAATGGGAGGTGGTGATGCTACAATCTTGGAGTGTGCTTTAATCAAGCATCAAGGCATTGCCAGGAGGTGGCAAGTAGGTGGGAGATAAAAGAGACTGCGAGGTTAGGAAAAGGGGTGTGGGAGAAGATCTTGTGATTTGCACTGTTGCAGCTCAGTAGAAGAAAAGAAAGACTCGTGTGATTCGAAAGAGGTGAGAGGGGGAATTCATGGAGAAGAGGTTTGATTATTTCGTTGATTATGAACAGGAGGAAGGTGATACAAATTCTTTGCTTGCATTCATGCGTACATCTATGTGTATGAGCATCCTCGTGTGCTCCAGTTTGTGTGTCCATACGTGTGTGCATCCGTTTGGGTGTGTGTGTGTGTGAGCGCATCCATACATCTGTACATCCATTTAAGTGTGTGTGTGTGTGTGCATCTGAGCGTGTCTGTCTATTACATGCGTATAATACGTCTTTGTGTACATTTGTGATTGTGTGCAATACAACCAATATTTTTTTTTTAAATACCAAAATTTATTGGTCAAAATTCTTTTTTGTGTGTTTGTGCGCGTACAATACGTGTCCCTGTGTGCGTGCGTCTGTGCATGTGTTCGTAATGTGCAATACATTCATGGGTGTGTGAGTACGTGCGCGTGTATTGTGCATGAACCCCTTTGCTCAAATCTCGCGGTCTCCTTTCTCTCCCGACTACTGGTCGCCTCCCCATAACGCCTTGATACTTGATTTAAACACTCTCTAAGAACAAAAGCACAACAACCTTCCCTTCACTGACGCTGATCCTTGTAGAGATATCTTTCTTTGCTACCCCTTCATCTCATCATTTTGCTCAAAACAATTCCCTTAGTGACAAAATCCTTGCAATATAGTAGCAATTAGAGGTGGTTAATCCACCTGAAAAATTACTTATTTTTAATATACATTGAATATTCATCTTATGCATATTTTTTATGATATTGCACTTTAAAGAAAAATATTTTGCATTTTTTTTGTTCCAGGTACAAGAAATAGATTTTTTGAGAAAATAGAGCAAAAATTGTGTAATTTGGAGTCAAAACAAGCAAGAAAGAAAATTTTATCTCGCACATTTTTTTGTCTTTCTATGCTTAATCTTTCTTACATTTAACACATTTTTTTAAATAAAATTACACTTTAAATAAATGTTATTTTCATGTTTATTTTGTAGATATAACAATTTGGAGCGAAACAGAGCTGAAACTAGGCGAAACGGAGTTGAAACGGAGCAAAACGGGGTGAAACGGTGGAGTTGCCTGCAGGGTGGTGCCTAAGCGCTAGTGACAATTAGAAAATGATGCCTAGGCTCCAAAAACCATCCAGAGGCAGTTTTGGACTGGTTTTGGTGGTTTTGAGATGTTCTAGAAGCTTCTGGATGGCTTGTACACCTCCATAGAGTGGTTAGATGAACCTAAAAACTTAGAGAGACTCTTGGATAAAGAGATGTGTCTCTTGGAGTGAAATGGTCTGTATTTTGAATGAAGAGACGTATATTTTGTAGAAAGGAGGGGTTTTTGTGTCTCTTTAAATAAGAGGGTTGACACCAGTCATGATAAATAATTAGGAGAGTATTAGGAGAAGTTTTAGAATGATTTTAGAGAGAGTTTGGTGTGAATTGATGGAGATGTAGATTTCCATCATGTCTGAAGAGATTGGTGAGGGATTTTTGAGAAAAATATGTAAGTTAATTGTATGAACGGAGCATGGATCAACAAGAGACTTTATTAAAGAGATTTTTATCTTTCTTTCAGAAGGTAAAAACTAAGTATTGTGTTCTTTATTATCTTGTAATTATTATAAACACTTTCGAATGGATTTATTTTGATGACGTTTTTTGTTTGTTTTCCCTATACTTCATGAGTAGTTTTCTTTACTATTTTCTTTTGATTTGAAGTAGTGACATGCGTAGAAAAATTAATTTTCTTATAAAATGATTTCAATATCTTGTGATGAGTAATATCTCCTTTACTTCATTGATATAACTTAAGTGGTAATAGGTTACGTTAAAATTAGCAGATGAAATTCATTTGAGTATACAAAACCCTGTTGTAGTTGTCAATTCATTTGAGCTTAAACTTGTTATTATTCTAATGGTGCAAAACAATCAGTTTGTGGAAGCACCAACTGAAGATCTTAATTTACACCTTGCTAGTTTTCTAGAATTTTGTGCTATATTTAAATATGATGGAGTGTCAAATGATGTCGTTAGACTTAGACTTTTTTCTTTTTTACTAAGAGATAAAGCAAGATGTGGTTAAACTTGTTAGCAACTGGATCTATCATAACTTGGGGAGACTTATCACAAAAATTTTTATCTAAATATTTCTCACTTTCAAAAACTGCTAAACTTAGAAACGACATTACATCATTTTGTTAGTTTAAAAGAGAATCAATTTATGAAAATTGAGAAAGATTTAAAGATCTTCTTAGAAAGTGTCTACACCATGCATTGTCAGCTTGATTAATTATTAAACTTTTTTATAATGAATTTGTTGGATCTCTTAGATAAAAAATTGACGATGTTGCTGGTGGATCATTAATGTTGAAATCATTCGATGAAGCATATTCATTAATTGAAGAGAAGGCTACTAAAAATTTTTAATGGCCCTCTGAAAGGGTAAATCTAAAAAGAGTAGCTAGTATTCATGATTCTGATGCAATATTTATGTTGGTTGCCCAAATTGTTGGTATATAAAAGAAGATAGATCAATATGGAATGAATTACTCTCAGACACCACCTGTGCTTGAGGAAAACTCATTGGAGAAATTATAGAATCTCACTCTTCTTATGAGACCTTAAATGCAATAAATAATTGTTCTAATAATCCTTATGCTAATTATTATAATCTTGGTTGGAAGAATCATCCACATTTTAGTTGGAGTAACCATATCTCTAATGCTGCAAATCCGCAATGAGGAAACAATGGTGCGAACCCATTGGGAAACTCCAACAATCAAGGAAATCCAACTTATAAAACTTATTATCCTACATGTCTTAATAATTTGCATAATAAGGAGAAGAAATTGTCAATGGAAGAATTAATGTTGCAAATGGGAAGTCAATTATAAAGTCAAGGAGTTGCAATTAAAAACATGGAAAATCAATTGATATGTGTTGCTACTGCACTTAGCAATATGCCTCTAGGAACATTGCCAAGTAATGTTAAAATAAATCCTAAAGATCAAAACAAAGAGCAAATTAAAGCTATTTAACTGAGAAGTGAAAAAGAATTGCAGAGTTCAAAAAAAAGTGAAAGTTTAAGTTGAAAAAGATGAGGTGAAAAATGAAAAATCTGGTGAAGATTTTCATTTTGAGTCTGAATGTATTATTAAACCAATGAAAATCACTGTAGAAAGACCACCGCCTCCATTTCCTCAAAGATTGAAGCAGAATAATAAAGATAACCAATTTTTAAAATTTTTAGAATATTGAGGAAATTAATGATAAACATTCAATTTGTTGAAGTCTTGGAACAAATATCAAGTTATGTTAAGTTAATGAAGGATATACTTAATAAGAAAAGGAAGTTTGTAGATAATGAGACTGTTGCACTCAGTGAGGAGTGTAGAGCTATAATTCAGAAAAAGCTTCATGAAAAACTTAAAGATCGTGGTAGTTTTACTATTCATTGTGCTATTGGCAAAAGATTTTTTGGAAAAACTTTATGTGATTTAGGAGCCAACATTAATCTTATGCTTTTATCAATTTTTAGAAGGTTGGGTTTAGAAGACATTTCACCTACAACTGTAACTCTTCAATTAGTTGAGAGTTCCATACCCACCCTAAAGGAGCTATAGAAGATGTTTTGGTAAAAGTTGAAAAATTTATCTTTCCTGTGGATTTTATTGTATTAGATATGGAGGAAGATAAAAAAATTCCTATCATTTTAGGAAGATCATTCATTATCACTGGAAGAGCTTTGATAGATGTGCAGAAATGAGAACTAAATATGAGAGTTAGTGATCAAATGGTTACATTTAATATTACAAAATCAATGAGACACCCTACAAATGAGTAAGAGATTGAATGCTTCAGAATGAATATTAATGAATATTTAAGCCATAAATATTTCACAAATACATTTGAAAATAAATTTGAAAAAGAATATTTAGAGATGAGGATAAAATTCAAGATGGATCTACGGAAGTGAGCAATTAAGATTTGGATTATATTCAGGAAAAATTTGAAATGTTAGATCCGAGAGAAAATGACAAGAATTTGATTTCATCTTTTGGGAAACCTCCTGAACTAGAAATGAAAATGCTTCCTACACATTTAAAGTATGCATTCTTAGGAGATTTATCCACATTATTTGTTATTGTATTCTTAGAATTAATTGATACGTAAGAGTAACTGTTGTTGGAAACTTTAAGAAGATATAAGAAAGCCTTTGGATGGACATTAGTTGATATTAAAGGAATACGTCCTTCAATTTGTATGCATAGAATTTTATTGGAAGATCATCATGAACCAAGAGCTAATCCTCAAAGGAGATTGAATCCTATGATGAAAGAAGTGATCAAGAAAGAAATTTTAAAATGGTTAGATGTTGGAATAATATATTTTATTTCAGATAGTGCTTTGGTAAGTCCAATTCCGTGCATTCCAGAGAAAGGGGGTGTGACTATTGTGACAAATGAGAATAATGAATTAATACCAACAAGTCAAGCCACCGGATGGCGAATCTGCATAAATTATAGAAAATTAAATTGTGCCACCAGGAATGATCACTTTCTTTTACCTTTTTTGGACCAAATGTTGAATAGACATGCTATGCAAATAAATTTTTGTTTTCTTGATTGATATACCTGTTGTCACCAAATATCTGTTGCTCCAGAGGATCAAGAGAAAACAACATTTACTAGTCCTTATGAAACTTTTGCTTTTCCTTGAATGTCCTTTGGATTATGTAATGCACATGCAACATTTCAAAGATGTATGATGTCAATTTTCAGTGATTTAATTGAAAAAGGGATTGAAGTCTTTATGGACGATTTTTATGTATTTGGAACTTCATTTGAAATGTGTCTAAATCATTTAGAGAAAGTTCTAGAAAGATGTGAAAAGAATAATCTCATATTAAATTGAGAAAAATCTCAATTTATGACTGCACGAGGAATAATACTTGTGCATAAAATTTCAAAAAATGACATGGATGTAGATCTTGGAAAAATATAGGTTATATCTAACCGACCTCTACCTACTATTGTAGTAAAAGTTAGGAGATTTTTAGGATATGTTGGATTTTACAGGCGATATATTAAAGATTTTTTTCAAATTATTAAGCTTTTATGCCAACTTCTGGAAAAAGATACAAAATTTGACTTCAACCAAAAGTGCCTTAAAGCCTTTGAAACTTTAAAGGAAAAATTGATCATTTCTCCTATAATTGTTTCACCTGATTGGGAGAAACCTTTTTAATTAATGTGTGATGCAAGTGATTATGCAATTGGAGCTACTCTAGGGCATAGATATGATAAAATTTTTAAAATTATATACTATGCTCGTAAGACTCTTAATGATGCTCAAATTAATTACACCACTACTGAAAAAGATTTATTAGCAATAGTTTATGATTTTGATAAGTTTAGGTCATATCTAATTGGAGCTAAATGTGTGCGCAAACTGACCACTCGACTATTAAAATTCTAATGCAAAAGAAGGATGCAAAACCAAGATTAATTAGATGGGTACTTCTGATTCAAGAGTTTAATTTTATAGTAGTTGATAGGAAAGGAACTGATAACCAAATTGCTTATCATCTATCTAGGTTGGGACAAGAAGAAACACTTGATTTGGAAAAAGTAATTACTGAAACTTTTTCTAATGAACAAATTTATGTTGTAAAAGAATTGGAAATACCATGGTATGCTGATATTGTGAACTATATTCTTAGTGGTATTTTACCATATGTACTGACAAAATAATAGGAAAAGAAATTCATTCATGATGCAAACTCTTATTTTTGGGATGACCCATATTTGTACAAACAATGCAAAGATTTAGTGATTAGATGATATGTGTCTAATAAAGGAATTCAGGAAATTATCCAAAAATATCATGATTCTGAATTCGGAGGTCATTTTGAAAATGATAAAACTGTTCATAAAATTTTGAAATCTGGATTTTATGGAGAAGAGGTTTTTAAAGATGTTAATATATATATAAAAACATAGGATCAATGCTAGAGAGTAATTAATATTTAAAAAAGAAATGAAATGCCTCTAAATTTTAATTTGAAAGTTGAAATTTTTTATGGATGGAAATTAGATTTTATGGGACCATTTATACCTTCATTTGGAAATGTGTATATATTGATTGATATGGATTATATGTCAAAATGGATTGAAGCAATCGCTTTACCTTGATGTGATGCTCAGAGTGTTTCAAAGTTTTTAATTAAAAATATTTTTATAAGATATGGAATGTCGATAATTATCATTACCGATGGAGGATCTAATTTTAGGAATGCAACAATTGCTATGTTGATGGAAAAATATAATATTATACATGAAATTACAACTATTTATCATCCCCAAACTAGTGGTTTAGCATAAGTATCTAACTATGAAATTAAAAGCATTTTGGAAAAAAATTGTGAATCCTAATAAAAAGGATTTGTCTGCTAGATTAGATACTACATTATGGGCTTACATGACAACTTATAAGACACCTATAGGAATGTCCACATATAGATTAATTTTTGCAAAGACCTATCACTTACCAATAGAATTAGAGCATAAAGGTTTGTCACTTTCCAGAGAGCAAGCGCTTGAAGTGCCAAAATCGGCGCATAAGGTGCCGCAGCGATGATAATTGCTTAAAGCGTTTCAAAAGGCAGTTTTTGGCAGTTCTTATCTTTATAACTCCCAAAAACTGATTCAAAAGTCTATTTAAGGGGGGGGGGGAATGAAGGAAGAGTTACTACTTTTCAAATCCTATGGCTTCTAACTCTAAAAATTTTGCCAGATTTAGAATTTTTTACCGGAGAAAGTTTATCAGTTTCGATGCACAAAAGTTACTTGATCAAGTTCTTGTGAAGAAGAGACTAATCAAGGAAAGGGGATTTGTGAAGAAGAGGCTAATCAAAACACCAAATACTCGAGATAAAGATATAATTACGCAAAGACGTTGGGAAGTGTTTTGTTATGTCACTGACACCGTAATTGTCTTTATGGTGAAAGAGTTTTTTCATAGAATCAACCAAGGAATTGTCTAAGTGCAAGGCAAGTTTTTACAATTTACTCCTTCAAGAATAAGTGATATGTTTATGATTGAAAGTGTTCCTATTTGTCAATATGCAAATTTTACCCCTACAAGAGATAATATGAAGGAACTCTATCGATACCTTACGGATGAAGATGCAAATTGGGAGTTAGAGATGATGGAAATGTAAGTTTTTCTTCATCATTGTTGAATCCTACATCTAAGGCGTAGCAATTTCTTATTGCATCAAAATTATTCCCTATTATGAAAATCAGTAAAGTAACGAAGGAGAGTGCTATTTTGAATTAATGTATTCAAACTGGAAAACCTATTGATATTGGTGCAATAATTGTAAAATTGGTTTTGGGTTTGATCGTCAATGGATCTACTACTGGAATGAGACATCCATTCACTATTTTTCTACTATGCGGTCAATCACAAGTGCCTTATAAAAGTTGGGAAAAAGTGTTTCTTCCTTGGAAGCTAATGGACCCAGAAGTTTATTGCAACTGCATTAGAATGGGGGATGCGAATGATATGAATATACTGATGGATCAATCATCCCAGAATTCATCACCTATTCAACCTTACTTCAGTTCGACTACACTTCTTAAGAGGATCAAGAAGATAGAGAAAGAGGTACAGAACCTTATGCATGCAATTAAGAATATGTATAAAATGTTGGATCATCTCGATTGGAGGCTGAAGGGACATTTTAAACATGCTGGACGTATTGAAGATGGTTTGATACGTATGTTCAAGAAACATGCTTGATTGAGGAAGATTCAACCGATAAATTTCCTTGTTGACATTTCTACAACTTGTACGTGCACTACCAATCCATAGGATATGTCCAGGAGGATGAGAGCGAAGAGGATGTTTGAACTTACTTTATGCACATAACACTTATTTAGTACTACTGAATTGTGTTATTGTGTTCTTTTGGATTGCATTTACTTTCATTGTTGAACTCTATGTGTGCTTGTTGTTGAGTATTTAGATGTTTAGATTTTAGTGTTAGGATGTTTGGTTTGCTTTAGACACTGAATTAGATATTGTTGGCTTGAAAACTGTTAGTTTGTAATATAGTGTTGATTATATATATAAATGTGAGTTTTTGTGTTGTTTGTGAAAGCTATGTGTTAGAAAATTGTTTAATTATTAGTATAAGTGTTTATTTGAATTAATTAGAGGCCAACAAAAAGTGGTACACTACATATTTCCTCAGTAAATGAAATCTGGAAAAATTGGGCGTTGGTGTCTGAAGCGCCAAATGGGCGTCAGAGGAACTGAATTCTTGAAAACACCCTGCTGGGTTAAAAATTGCAAAATTGGCCAGTAAAAAACCATTTTTACTGCTTTAGTCATCTCCTACCTCTAAATTGTGACCCAGGGCATGACATTGGGTGCGTTTGAGAAGATTTCATTGGGCAAAAACCTTAGATTTCATCTTCTCTTAGTAAGAGCTTCACTTCAACTTAGAAATTTTTATTTTCACGATAGATTTTTCCTACATTATGGGAAAAATGAAATAGGGGATTTTTTATGAAGAAGCTTGAAGAAAATCCATTGTGGAAAGTTTCTTACCAAAAACCTTACTTGAGGAACAAATTTTTTAATTTTGTAATTTATTTGGATTTTATTGGAATTTTCATAGAAATTCTAATGGCTCCATGAATAAAAAGAGGAAAGCCAACGAGAGATTTTGAAGCAAGGAAATTTGTCAACTATAAGGACCAACACTGTTAAAATACTTAAATGGGCTCTAGAAAGTTGATTTAGGAACGGATATTTGCTAACCCGGGTGGCGAGATCGAGAGGTTGATCGTCGCCAGAAATTGGGAGAGGTTTTGCTACTTCACTGTAGTAGCTATTGTGCTTATGATTATGATCTGGGAGTTCTATGCCAACTTGCAGTTCACTACTGATGATCCTATCCTCATGAGAGGTAAGCAAATTGAGTTTTCAAGAGAATTGATCAATGCATTTTATGGACTGAGAAATGCATTTCATTGTGAATATGCTGCATTTGTGATGACTGATTCATCATTGGATACAGTAATTGCCTTTTTGACTGATGAAAGGGGAGAATGAAAAATTAAGAATAATAAGAAAGTTAATTTCTCAGCTTTCATGTTGACTTTTCAGTCAAATGTATGACATTACTTCATCTCTGCTAAGTTGCATCCAACAAATCATCTGAGCAAAGTAACACCGGATAGAGCTCTGCTAAACTTCTGCATTGAAAAAATGATGGCAGTTAATGTTGGTGCTCTTATAGTACATCATGCTTGGAGTATAGTGATACACCTAAAATATATAGTCTTTTTATCCACATTTCTATAACTATTTCTTTGAAATATTACACTTTAATGAAAGATATTTGTGTATTTTCTTGTAGGTACAATCAAATGGATGAAAATGCTAAAAGGAGTGAAAAAATGTCAAATTTGGAGCAAAAATGAGAAATGTGCAAAAATGAACTAGGGCGCCTAAGAGCCCAGAATTGGTGCCTAAGCGCCAGATGATCCGCGCCTATACGCCAGGTACCTCGTGCTTAAGCACCAAAATTTGTTACTTGAAGAAATCTTTAATTAGAGCAGAATTTTGAAGAGATGTTTGAAACAACTCTTGATAAAAACATGGGAAATGACCCATGAACATGTAAATTCATTCAATTGGCTTATGAGGAGGCGACTTCTAGAAGATTAATTGAATGGAGACACCTTTTTGAAGATACACCAAGGCACCCCTTGGATTTTTATAAGAAAAAACTCAGATTTTCCAAGAAAGGGGGCAACAACCATCCACCAAATTTTACCACCGCCGCCGTCACCGCCGGCCACCTTTATTTTATTTTATTTTATTTTGATTATTAGTTTGTATTGTGAGAGAAGGAAGAGAATTCAAAGGAACTTCAAGATATTTGGGGGAGAGAGTTTGAGACAGAAGAGTAACATAATAGAATTTGATCCCAAATCAGAATTATATAGAGAGAATCCTATCCAAAATTTGGGAGATCTTGAATTATCAAATAGAGATCCATTTCCTATAAATTTTAAGAATGAAATTAATATGAAAATTGAGAAAATCATTAGAAGAATATTGGATCTATAAAGAAACTTGAGGAAAAATAATTTTAATCAATCTGAAACGGAAAAGCTGAAAGAAAAACTGAACTCTGAGGATTTTGTAGGAATCCCTAGATCTGAAAAAAGATTGAGTGATTCATCAATGATTACTTAAATGGAGTTTTCATATGGGAGGAATCCTTTGTTGAGCTGACAATATTAATCCAAGTGGTTTATGAGAGGCAACCCATAGTTATCAATGTGGTTTGATTTAGTATGCTTGAGATTTATCATTGTTAATGTTGTAGGTGTTTGCTTTAGTGTAGATTGATCAATTTGAATGATGTTGGTGGATGTTTGGATTGTTTATGAATTTATTTGATTTTTAGGTGTGTCACAAAGAGTCCTTAACTTCTTATTATGGTTAAACTTGTTTTTGTTCTCTTGTAGTAGTTGGATTGACGAGTCCACTACAACTCGGGTCTTAACTAGAATTGAGTTTTACATGAGACATTTTGAGTTTGAGCTGTACAGTTTCATCTCAATTTTGTTACTTCCTTTCTATGTGGATGTTTTAACCTACTTGATATGCAACATATGGATGACGTTTGAGGTTGGTGCTCGTGAGCCAATATATCAAGGATAGTCATGTCCATGGGATTAAACTCTCTTAAATCATTTATAAGTGCCCAATTTATCTGTGTAGACATTCCATTATAAATTAGAAGTAAGGTAGTGAGATGTGATGAGTTGAAAGAAGAATTAACCTCATTTATCATGTATGCTTGTGTTTTTTGTTACAACAATATGAAGGACTTGAAGAACACTTAAATATTTATTCCTATGCTGATATCTATCATGCTTGTTAGACCTTTCTTTAGTTCAATTTTATTCTGGCATGTTTAGTTTTGACTTTCTTTCTGCTGCAAATTGTTTTGTCCTGATGAATACTTGCAGATGTTTCTGATAGACATTTATGATAAAAAAAAATTTTGAACTGCTTTTCTTCCTGCTTATATTTTCTGTAAAAATCAAGTTTGGAGGGAAAAAAGTATTTTAAAACATTTTATTTGCTTCAGTTTATATAGTATTGTTTGTGTGTTAGAGTAGTCTTTTACTTTGTAATTTTCATGTTATACATATTAATTTGAGATTTACTACTACGCACACCTGTTTTTACTACTTGTACCTGAACTGTTCTTGTGTTTGGAACCATATGATAGATAATTATGTTAAATTTATCTCTCTTCATACTTGATATGTACTGTAATGATTTAGACTATTTAAAAATCAAGTTTGGGGGGATGAGAAATCATTTTAAAACTTAATTTTATTTGTCCTCAATAGCCTATATTTAATTTGATATTACTTTTTAAATATCTGTGGTATGTGATGTTATTTTTAGGATACCAAACTTTTAATTCTAAGAATGATATAGAAGACCCTAGTAGATAAGTTAGTAAAAAGAATGAAACTAAAGTTAGGATATTTAGTAGGAACTAGTAGGAAAATGATTTTACTATTTATAGTAGGAAAAGCAAAATTTTTGAAAAATTAAGAATTTTTATAAATTGATACTAGATTTAATGAAAATTATATTTCAAAAATGGATACTATATTCTAAGTTAAGGATATAAAATAAGTTTTTAACCTTAAAGAAGGGATGGTGAAATTCAAAATCATTAATGATGTATTCAGATTTAGCAATCCTTACCAGAAAATAAAAGTAAGGATTAAAAAGATCCTAAACGAAAAAGAAAAATGAAAGAAAAAGAAAAGAAAAGTAAAGTATGAAAAAGAGAGGAGAAGCTTGAGGAATAGGGCCTAATTAAAAATTGGTTTCACTTGAATCTTTCTAAGGAAGAAAACTTAAGATTAATTTTTTGCTTAATTTATGAAAGTATTAGTAAAAATTATTTTCAATATAGATGCATAAATTCTGAAATTAATATTTTTTTTCTAAAAATCTAAAGTTTGGGGAAATTTCAATTATGTTTTAATCAAATAGGAAATCAGCATTCCTAAATTTAATACTGAATATTTTGATACCTCAGATATCATCTGCTTTACTAGAAATTCATCTAAGTTGGAATATAGCATTTCTAAAACAAATGTTTTGTTATATAAAAAGTAAACCCACTACCATAGGTTAACAAATTTGGTCTTTATATTTACAATGTTCTTGAGGATAAGTAACGTCTAAGTTTGGGGAATTGATCCACTTTAAAATTATCTATTTAAAATGTACATTTAATGCTCTTTTTATACATACTTTTAATGATATTGTACTTTAATGGAAGTTATTTTGTATGTTTTTTATTACAGGTGCAAGAAATGAAGTTTTAGCAAAAATGAAACAAAAATGGTGTAATTTAGAGTCAAATCAAGCAAGGAAGAAAATTCTAATCTGATGCATTTTGATATGTCTTTCTATGCTTAATCTCCTTTACATTTTTCACTATTTTTGAATGAAATCACACTTTAAACAAAGGTTTTTTTTGTGTTTATTTTGCAGGCATAATGCTTGAAGCGAACCAGAGCTGAAACTGAGTGAAACATAGCTAAAATGGAGCAAAACAAGTGTGCTACCCAGTAGGTGGCAATGTAGCACCCAAACTGTCGCTATAGCTTCTGTTATGACTAGAAACATGTGCTACAACACTGATTCTAGTGCCATAGCACCCTATATAGTTTTTGGATGGCTTTTGGCCAATTTCGGGCCATTCTGGGATGTTCTGGAAGATTCCAAGCAACTTGCATGCCCAATGGAGTGATTCAATGAATCAAGACACTTGAAAAGGCTTTTTAGATGAAGAGATGTGTCTCTTTGAGTGAAGAGGCATATCTTTTGGAGTAAAGAGGTGTGTCTCTTGAAGAAGAGGTGTTTTGTGTCTCTTTAAGAAGTGGTGTTTTGTGCTTCTCATGACAAGTAATTAGGAAGATTTCTTAGAAGGATTTTAAAGAAAATTTGACGTGAGTTGATGGAGATGCAGATTTTTCCATTTTTTTGACAGATTGGTGAGGGATTTTGAGAGGAATGAGTAAGGAAGTATGAGCGGCGCAATGATCAACAGGAGACTTTGTTGGAGAGATTTTTCAACTTTCTTTTAGAAGAAAAAAACTAAGTATTGCGATCTTCATTATCTTGTAATTGTTGTAAACACTTTCTCGTGGATTTTCTTTGATTTAAATGAAGTTTTCTGTTGTGTTTTATTCATGCTTTGTAAGTAGTTTTCTTTACTCTTTTCTTTTAATATGAAGTAATGGCATGTGTAGAAAAATTTGTTTTATGGCAGAATTATCTTTATTTTCATGTGACAAGTAATATCTCATTTCCTTCATTGATATAAATTTAGTGGTAATAAGTCATGTTAAAAATTGTTACAAGTGAAACTAAGACTCGGGAGAGCGGTGATTGATCATGTTACTGCTTATATGCAACAGTATAACAATGACTTTGATGATCTTTTTCACTTATGATATCTTACTTTACAACATAACCTAAAACTTGATCTTGGAGAAAATAAAAATTTAACCTTTTAATTTATATATATTAGGATATTACGCAAGTAAGAATATCGTTATCAAGTAATATATGACTTTTTGATTAAGACCTGAATATCGAACCCACAAAGAAATATGCAATATTCACAAACTTTTTATTTTTTTTAAAAAGATAATTACTTAAATTATAGATATTTTCTCAATAAGTAAAATTCAATTCTTTTTTGATATTTTTGATATTTTGACAAAATAACAAAACTTCTAAAGATAACTTGAGTTTATATAAAATAAAAGCACTTGATATGAAAATATCTTTCTCCTTATCATGAATCAGTAATAAGTATATGAATTTTGTTGTGGAAGCATGCAAATTTATTGTGTCAAATAGGAGCAACAATATTCTTTACCCTTACTAGAGATGCTATAAAGAACATTGGCTAATTTAAACTTTGAATAGTTCTGAAGACAGGCTAGGCAGGGAAGATACCAGCTCTCACTTTGGAGTTCCCTCGATTCCCTCTACCTAGGGGCTAACATCTCGTATCAGAACCTAAAATAATAAAACAAGTTGGGGCCTTTAACCTGTCACTTTAAAGTCCTACAACTTTACACCCTTTAAAGTTTATTTTTCTATTTATTTGCACTAAATCATATGAATTACATTCTCATTCATACAACCTCATGTGATTCTTTCCAATTGTTGACTAAGATAATACCAGCACAGTTATTACATGTTCTCACAACAAATTTTGACATCTAGATAGACCAAATCAAGAAGTAAATGAAGTACAAGGATTTAAATCATCACAACTTCTTCCAACATTAAAGATCAATACTCTCCACAACTTTCATCCAACTTTATTACTTATCATTTTAAGAAGAAAGATAAAGAAAACTACTCAGAATCCATGGAGAAACTTTAGTTACTTATCATTTTAAGGAGAAAGATAAATAAAACTACTCAGAATCCATGAAGAAAACAAAACCACACTTTAGTTTAAAAGTAGAAATCATTGCCAACAAGAATTCTCGATTAAAACCAAAAGTAGTTTAAAAATAAGATAAAAAATTATCTCAAATCCTCCACCAGACTCTTGAAATTTCTTTGAATCTCTTCCATTTACAACACTCTTGACTCTCACAATAAAACCAAAAACAAAAAGGATAAAGCAAATTTGTGGTGTCTGAAAATCTCTCTAAAACTCTCTCCTTTCCAACACTTTTCAGAACTTTCAAGAACACTTCAAAAAGTCACAACTTCCTTATTTTATAAATCTCCAAAATGTGCCTTGATAACTCTTCAAAATGTGTCCCAATTCGATGTATTCTCCAAAGGATGCCTCCTTTCATAAGTTCTTTTATTATAATTTTATTTATAGTGGTCATAACCATCATATTTAGCCAATAGGTGCCTCAAATATCCCTCCAAAATTTAGCAAAATGAAGTAAACCACCAAATACCTGCCTCTGGCGCTTAAACGCGGGGCCTTTGGTGCTTAGGCGTGGCCTTCTCTGTTTCACCGGCACTTAAACGCCGAATCTGGCACTTAAGCGCCAAAACACTTTAGCATAATTTCACCTTTTTGCTTCAAATTTGATCTCTTTTCACTCCTTTTAGTATTTTCTCCTTTTTACTTGACCTGGAAGAAAAACACACAAATATCTTCCATTAAAGTGCAATATCTCAAAAATAAGTATAAAAATGTATCTAGAAACACTACATAATTTAGGTGTATCAAAATCCCCCAAACTTAAAATGTTACTTGTCCTCAAGTGACATTTCAATTTTTAAAAACTAAATAAGTATGATATGTTTATGAGTTTCTTTAGGAGTTACTAAAATTTAGATTTAGAAATATAGTAGTCCAATTTAGAGAAAATATTTAGAAATGAGACCAACTTAAAGTTTAGAAATTTTTAATGTTAAGAAATACGAAAATATGAGTTTTAATTCAGAAATATTGTAGATTTTTCAATTTTAAAATTTAGTAATTTTATTATTTTTACTTAAAAATTTTTATTAAAAAGAATTTTACTTACATATTATATTCCTAAGCTTAAGAGTTTCTCAAGTCTTATACTTTAAAAAGTTCAAATATGGAACCAATTTTGGATTAGACACTAATCCTCAAGTTTCTCCTCTCTTACTTTTTTTTTTCTTTTCCTTTCATTTTCTTTTTCTTTGTCTTTTACTTTTTCTTTTTGTTTTTGTTTTTGTTTTTGTTTTTCTTTTTAGGTAAACATTACTATATTTGAATAGGTTTTTAATGGTTTTGAATTCCACTTCTCCTTTCATAAAGTAAAGTCTTGATATAAATCTTTTACTTAAAAAATATAATAATAACTTTGAAAATTTTTTTTAACAAAAGAACCTAAAGTAATAAAAATAAAAGTCTAAATTTTTAAATTTTTTAAAAATACAATTTTTCTTACTAAAAATAGTTACACTTTATTTAACATTATCTACACTTAAAATTTTTAACTAAAAGTTTTTCTTTATTACTCAAAATTTTAACTAAATTTTCTTACTCATTTCTAAAATCAAATTTTACNTATTTTCATATCAATTCAACATGTAGAGGTTCAATAGACTTCTAAGTTGTGGGTACAAACATAAAAATAAACTAACACACTAACTTTGATTTCCAATCTCAACAAAAAAACAAACATAGTAACAAGGTAAAAGAAAAATACAGCGTAGTAGTTTTCTAATTTTAAAATTTAAAACTAAAGTTAGCAAGATTTTTAAATCTTCACAAGACATTGAATCAAGTTCAATCCTTAACTAACTAACACAATAATCAACATATAGCAATAATTACTACCATAGAATTAAAACAATATACTAAAAAAACACAACATCACAACACAATAAAACAAAATAAAAGTCTCACACATCACAAGTCTAAACAAATACACAAATGCAAATGCAATAAGTCCAAACCACATGTCCAACACACATTACAAAAATCAAAATAAATAACTCAGTCCTCCTCCTAACATCCTCAAAAACACCACTATTCCAGACATTTGTAAGCTCGTAATTAGGGTAGTTAGGATAAGGAGGAAATTGCAGATTAATGAAATTTCTCTTCATAATAACTCTTTCTTCTATTATAACCAATCAATGCGATCTGCAAAGCTCTACAATCGTTGAGTTTGAGTTTCTATAGACTCACCTCTAGAAGTAGAAGCTCGTGAGGTAGATGGTCTACATGTAGAAGCAACAGATGTTGCCATTCCATAAATCCTTGAAAATCCTCCTCTCCAGCCAAAAATAGAATGCTTTGAATATGAATTTATATTAACACTTGTTATTGACTTTAGAGGTAATAATACTTCCTCCCAACTATCATATATCACTCTAGCCTATTCACATAAAGAAAAAGATCAAGGAAGCAAATCTCAGACATGCAGTAGAAATGACAGTGGCAGAACTGATGATAGTCTGATAGATCAAAACTCCAATGTTGATGAGCTTACCTTCCTGAATACAATAGTTAAATGTTTCTCTCTCTCTGGTAACTTCACTTAGATGAATTGTAGGTAATAGACGGGCTGAAATAAAATAGTGTCCCGCCTTCGATGGTGCACTCAACTTTAAGGTAGAAAATTTGACTCTTCTTTCATTAGTAATTTTCCAGAGCCCTCTTTCAATTGTCAAGTAGGAAATTATATCATCTAGCTCAGTCTCAGTAGGAGTATAGTTTGCATAAAAACATAAAGTCTCAGGTGCTAAATAATAAAACATATTGATTACCTCCGGTGAAAAAGGTACAAATTTTTCTCTAACCATGACTCGATTGTCTTCAGCCTCAGGTAGGTTAGCATAAAAATACCTAACTACAGAAATAACAGCCATAGCAGAAAAATAACAGAATCTTTTCCATTATCGGCGAACGATCAAATCTTCTACGGATCCACCTGGATTTCTGAAACATCGCTCCTGGATAAGTTTTTGTGATTTCAGAGCATCACTGTACCTATCTTGAGCTTTAGAACTCAAAAATTTGCTTGAATCAAAGTGGTGTTTTCCTTTGCTCCTCTTCATTCTTGGTGTTATTCTACAAATTTCATAAAATTCCACAATAACTTCAAAATTAAGTCTAATCTACCAAACCCGACTCCTATAAATATAAAATACATTTTCTATGCAATTTCCATAGATTTTCCCTCATTTTTCACCATGAATAGTGATTTTCAATTCTTCCAAATGTACTCAAAATACATGGTGAAAATCTAAAATTTTTACACAGAAGTAATGCTCTTACCTCAAAAAATATAAATTTATTTGCTCAATTCCACCAAGAAATCTTCATGAAATGGCTTGCCCTAGACTTCCAAATCACGAACTCGAGAGGTTAAAGGTGACATCGAGAGTAAAAATGGTGATTTTTGGGGTTATTTTTTACTTTTAACCGTTCACAAACCGATTTTCGTGAACCGACGCTTAAGCGCGGATTAATGGCGCTTAGGCGTCTGCCTCTCATGTTACATTACACTTAAGCGCGAGAATGTGGCTCTTAGGCGCCAGTGCATGATTTTTGATATTTTTCAACAAGTAAAATGCACTATAAGCCTAAGTTCACCACCCCTAAATGGTCTCATAACACTTAAATGACTATTTTCCTCTCCCTTAGCTCTCCTTTTTCTTAAAATTCTCCAAAATAACTAATTTGATTTGAGGCTAAAAAATAACACAAATTTTCATAAAAACAAACATATACATTCATTCACAAATAAGTAGAGATACATATAACACTTATTTCTCACTCCAAATAGTCTCGAATGAGAAAATCTTCTAAATACAAACACTAAACAAACTAACATAAACTCCAAAAACAGTTTTTAACTCTTAACAAATTAAACAACGACTCCTAACAAATAAAATTTAACAAAGAAATTAATTCCATTCTTCATTTATTGGGAAAAACTCTGGTCTTTTATTAGTCTCTCTTGGGACAATCAAAATATAAAGTTGATAAAACAGATGATGGTGACATGCTCTAACACTATCTTCTTCTACCCATTTTTGTTTAAGATACATCTCCTTATCCGCTTCTTCAATATAACTAGTATGGCTAAATTGCTTTTTTAATTGCCATCCAATATGCTTTGGATGAGCATGAATCTCAATTACCTTTGTCTCCAGTAAAGCTATGTCAGTCTCAATTTTGTTGATCTTTCCATATATTCCTTCAATACTAACGGCTAAGAAACTGTTATACATCTCTTGTGCACTTTGATTAATGAATTTCTTCTTCATGGTCTCTTTCTTCTTCTTCAAATCTAGGGTTGTCAAAACGGCTCGTTGTTCGCGAATAGCTCGTGTTCGGCTTGTTAAGAAGCTCGTGTTCGGCTCGTTAATTTTGTTCGATAAGTTAACGAGTCGAACNTACACCCCTATTCAAATCCATCTCCCATGAAGACATCTTCTCAAAATCTCTCTCTCTCATAGACTTTAGGGCTGAAAATGATCTGGGTGAAATTCTTTTATTAAACCCTTCTATTTATAGGCCTAAATCCCTGTAATACTCCTAAACACGTTCAAAAACTGATTTGGCACATTTTAGTCAACCAATTGGTGGTCAAAACTTCTAGAATCCAAATTTTGCACATGGTTTTTAACTCTCACACTTAAGCGCTGAATATTGGTGCTTAAACGCCAGTGCTCAATTTTGCACCAGTCAACTTAACATTCAAATTCTCATTTTAGCATGTCTAGATCACTAAATCAAGTTATAAAATCATTACTAACACATAATAATCTCAAAAATACTACCCCAAATTTTCTTAATCACACACAAACAACAATCAAAGAAAAACACACTGATAACTATGGGTTGTCACCCACAAAGCGCTTGGTTTAACGTCGTCAACCCGACGTAACTAGTGCTTATTTTGGTTGACCCAACATCATTTTATCGTTAAAGCTATGCTAATCCCCTACTAAATAAGCTTTTAGTCTATGACCATTTACTTTAAACACTTTCTCACTTTTAGGATCTTTAATATACACAGCTCCGTAAGGATAAACTTTTATCACAATAAATTGGTCCATCCACCTGGACTTAAGTTTGCCTGGAAATAATCTTAACCTTGCATTATTTAGCAAAAATTGTTGCCCTGGCTGAAAATTTTTAGTAAGAATTCTTCGATCAGTCACATCTTCATCTTTTCTTTGTAAATCTTAACACTCATAAGATTCGTTCCTTATCTCTTCAAGCTCATTTAATTATAATAATATTTTCTCACCAGTATCTTTTAAATTATAATTAAACTCTTTAATCGCCCAATATGCTTTATGCTCAAGTTTAACTGGTAAGTGACAAACTTTCCCAAATACTAGCCTATATGAGGACATTCCTATAGGAGTTCTGCATGCAGTACTATAAGCCCACAAAGCATAGTCAAGTTTGACTGACCAATCCATTTTTGTTGGACATATAAGCCCACAAAGCATAGTCAAGTTTGACTGACCAATCCATTTTTGTTGGATTCACAGATTCCACAAACCATAGTCAAGTTTGACTGACCAATCCATTTTTGTTGGATTCACAGATTTTTCCATAATTCTTAGCCCACAAAGCATGGTCAAGTTTGACTGACCAATCCATTTTTGTTGGATTCACAGATTTTTCCATAATTCTTTTAATTTCCTAATTGGCTAATTCAGCCAAACCACTTTTCTGATGATGATAAGCAGTAAAAAGCCTACGATTTATATAATATTATTTAATAACTTTTCCATTATGAAATTTTTGAAATGACTTTCCCATCAATAATGATAACTCTCAACATCCCAANTTAAGTGACAAGCTTTTCCAAATATTAGCCTATATGGGGACATTCCTATAGGAGTTCTGTACTCAGTTCTATAAGCCCACAAAGCATAGTCAAGTTTGATTGACCAATCCATTTTTGTTGGATTCACAAATTTTTTCATAATTCTTTTAATTTCCTAATTGGATAATTCAGCCAAACCACTTTTCTGAGGATGATAAGCAGTAACAAGCCTACAATTTATATAATATTCTTTAATAACTTTTCCATTATGAAATTTTTGAAATGACTTTCCCATCAATAATGATAACTCTCAACATCCCAAATCTACAAAATATGTTCATTTTCAAAAATTTTGCAACACTTTGAGCATCACATCCAGTAAAGCAACTACTTCTATCCATTTAGACACATAGTCCACCGCTAAAAGAAGATAGAAATTTTTGAAAGATGGTATAAATGGTCCCATGAAATCTAATCCTCAAACATCAAATATTTCAACTTCTAACATATAATTGAGGGGCATCATTTCTTTTAGAAATATTGCCTACTCGTTGACATATATCACAAGCTTTGATATAAGCATTAACATCTCTAAAAATTGTAGGCCAATAGAATCCAGATTGTAAAATTTCTATTTTATCAACACCAAAATGTTTCCCAAAATCAGAATTATGATATTTTGGATTATTTCATACTTTTATCAACACCAAATGTCCCCTAAAATTAGGATTAAGACATTTTTGGATAATTTCATAAGTTTCTTCTACTGGTACACATCTTTGAATAATTAGATTCTTTCTTTGTTTATATAAAAATGGGTCATCCAAAAAATAAGTCTTAGCTTCAGAAATAAATTTCCTCTTTTTTTGGTATGTCATTCCATAGGGTATAATATAGCTAAAAATAAAGTTCACAATGTCGGCATACCACGTAACTTGCCACCCATTAATAGTGA